>MU747442.1:35938-52590 GCA_026770625.1 Nicotiana glauca | reverse complement strand
CCAAGTGGCGACTCTGAATCTCTTAATAAACGAATCCCGTTTCGATTGTCCTTTAATTGGAAAAACTCCCTTTACTACACCCTCCGCGGGATGCGGTAGCGTAAAAAGGAGGTGTGACAGGTAACTGTGTCAAAACCCCAAAATTCTAAGTGTTGGGCCCGCAGACCTCATCTAGTAAGAAAATAAGAAGAAGAAAAGTGTAGCAAAAAGAAAAAAGAAGTAAAAGGAAATAAAAAATAAACGAAACAAAAATGTAACGTAATAGTCAGTTTCACATGTTTGAAGAAGCAACAAAGCAGTCTTTTGGGGATACGTTAATACTTGAAGTTCCCTCCTATGTTTACCTAGGGAGAAATTAGGCGAGACATTATAGATTGCTTTTCATAAAAATTGTGTAAATATATCTAATGATCGAAGCTACTGATTGGTAAAGACTTCATGGTATATAATCATTTTATTGATATTAAACACTTTAATGTTTGAGTACAGTGCTGAAAAGAATATAGTTTGAGGAAGGGTGTTCTTTGAGTAATGATCCTGAAAGAAATAAAAAAATTAAATATGTTTGAGATTATATAATGTTTTAATGTCCCGCCATCTTTTGTTAATGTAATATAATACTTTTGAGCCTATTAAACTTTATCCTTATATGTTCAATTTTATTTTATGCATTTAATTTTATAAATCATGATTGATATTCATCATTTTTCTTAGAGTATTTATAAAGCGTTTATTGAAGTGATGCGGTGGAGTGGATGTATGTTATTTATGCTACTAATCATGGAACAATTTGGATGCCCCTCTCTTGTAAGTTGTAACATGTATAGTGCTCGAATAAAGGAAATTGTGAGCTTGGTTTGTAATAAAAGATAATTTATATTTACAATATATTCAATTCATAGGATTAAATTATGTATGCATATAAATAAATTTTGTCTCTCTCTTATCTCAACTAAATTTAGATAAGAAAATTATATCCTTCATCAACTATATATTAACTAGTTAATATTATGAAGTTCAATCTCCCATAAGGGATTTATTTACATGCTAGAATTCAACATTCAGCAAGCTGAGCAAGGCATATACGATTTGGAAGACCATGGTAACATTTATTACAGCCTAATAAAGTTTCAAGTTCTTCAACTCTATCAACATCATGAGTAGCTGCAACGCCTTCTTTGATCACCCCAAAAGTTTCAACATACTGTCTCCTGCAAATAAAAATTTATTCTTTAGTTAGTGTCCATGCCCAAGAATTATTTTTAATGGTCAAACTACAAAGTAAAAAAGAGAATAGGAAAGGTTTATAAAACAGACCTTGCATGCAGTTGATCTGCATCTGGACGATAGTACGCTGTCCAAATTGGGTCACCAGCAAAGAGCCGGATTGCCTACAAAATGATCGGATTTCGTAGATGGCACATTTCAGAACAATTGTGGTAATCAAGTATAATACAGAACGTGAGCCTTAAACTAAGAGGGAGCAGTGGTGACAACATGATTACGATTAAAAGGCTGTACGAAGAGTTGATCAAGAGCTAAACAAGTTTGACTAATATTGACCACATATTTGACCACCGTTGACCTAGATTATGTGAGCGTTACTGTGTTAAACCAAAAATCAGAAAAAAAAAACTGTTAGGAGAATTAAAGAAATCTGAAAATAGTAGAGAATCAGAAATATTCCGAGTCCACAAGTTTCTTGTGTGTCCTTAAGGAATTTTAACCCCCTCACACGTTGCCAAGGTAATGGATTAAATCCTCCCAGGATAAAACGGAATAAACCTTCTTGCAACAGTGACAATACAAACTGCAGGATACCAACGAACTCAAAAAACGGAGCAAAATCACACTTACGAATTTGAGAGAGAGAGACTGCGAATTAGGATGCAGTATATTCAGAAAGAAAGAAGTTCTGGAGTGTTTTTCATGTGTAGAAAATTGAGCCTTGCCTCAGAATTTATAGGCAATTATCAGAAGAGGTGTCTGGAAAAGGTGCATTTTCAAAAGAATACGTTGCCTGTCGCGGCCAAAGAGGCCCTCTGTCGATCGATCATTTGACAAATCCGAAGCTAAAGCCGAAGCCGAGCCGAGCGAGCGACGATGATGGCGCGAGGGTTCATTCTCTTCAACTCCTTTTAAGAGCTTTAAGAAGTGATTATATATATAAGCACACAAATGTGGTTGTCCCTCACCAACGAGGGACAAAGTGCAAGACAAAAGATCACTCCTTCAAATTTTCATTTTCCCTCCATTTTATTTTCCTCCATTTCCAATTCACACTTCTTCTACTTTAAAGCCCAATGACTTAAAGTCCAACAAATTAGACCCCCCATAGAGCTGAAATCAAGTATTTTTTCACATGCCCCATTAGCCTACAACTCCTTTAGTTATGGAAAAGCTTTTATTACTAGTATGTATAGACTTGGGGCAAAACTCTAGCTAACAATATAAAATAGGAGCACTCTAGTGTTTTTACCTATTTTTGGCTGATATATTTAGGTATGGCTCTAGCGACACCCTTTGAGTTCTTAAAGAGCTCGTTGGATATTGCTATTGAAGGTGGTTTTTTTGGGTAATACTATTGCTTAGGGGTATACAAAGGAAACCGACAAACCGCACCAACCCGATAATCCGAGTCAAACCGAGAAAAAAAAATCGAATATGGTTTGGTTTGACTTGGTTTGGTGTGGGAAAAAAAAAAACCCGACCTTAATTAGTTTGGTTTGGTTTTAACTAAAGAAAGTCAAACCGAAACCAAACCAACCCGACATTACATATATAGAAATTTTAGATATATTTAATATATAAATATACTAATTGAGATGTAATTTATAAATATTTCTTAAAAAAAATCATAATTTTATCTTTTAAGGTATTATTTTTGGACTTAGAATTTTTAATGATCCAATAAGTTTTATAGCAATTAATATTAGTAAACTAAATAATGCTAACAAAAGCCTAAACCAATATCACATCAATGTTAATGTTAACAAAAGACATTCAATTCAATACTATGATCGGAAATATATTGAATGTTTATATTTTATTTTGCAATAATTTAGATAAAAAATGTATAATCTTTTTTTATTTTTCTTTATTAGCGTCTAATCATGTGATTAACACTCGCTTATTAGTCTATTTATTTTATCACGACTTATTACTTTTAGGTTATGTTTATTTTTATTATAGCTTTTTAATTAGCAATATTTATATTACATAATTTTATTGTCTTTATTGTTGAATATTTTAGTATAATGCCATGACATATTTCATATCTTATATTATTTTCTTGGAAAATATTTTATATAGTTGTATATTACTAGGATTAAAGAAATATTTTGAGCACAATTTATATGTTTTGTTCTACGGAGATTTTACCCGAAAAAAAACCCGAAAAAATCCGAAAAACCCGAAAACCCGAGAAAAACCGAGAGCGAAAAACCCGAGTTTTATTGGTTTGGTTTGGTCTTTAAATTTAATAACCCGATATAATTGGTTTGATTTGGTAATTATAAAATTCGAACCAACCCGACCTATGTACACCCCTATTATTGCGACATCTTTGTGTTAATATTTACGCAATGAGGATGTGTAATTATTGTTACCAATTAAGTTAGGTCAAGAAATTGAATAGCCACGCTAGCTGCTCTTCATCATTTGCTAAGGAATTAATGCTCTTATTAAGTACCTTAATGTAATTGCTTGAATCAAGTGTGAAGCGATGATAAATTCCAGCAGGCACAACAATGTGTCCACCTTTCTTTACCCAGACCCGAATCCAAGCGCCATTACTATCCCGAACATCAAAATAACCTACAACAAGAGATGCATATTTTAGCAACGTCAAGAGTATATATAATTGACAGATTGATTTGAAACGTCAAGAGATGCATTACCGCTTCCTGCAAGACAGTAACGGACCTCCTCATCAATGTGCAGGTGTTCTTCAAAGAATTTCTTCATCATCTCCTCGTAATTTGGTAATTTTTTAGGGGAAACTTCAATTATGTCCTGAGGAAATTATGTAGTAAGCCTTTGGTGCAATATTTTAGTTGAGATTGAGTATTAATTTGAAGTTGAAGTTTAGAATATGAAATAGTGTAATACTAGTAGTATTTATATATGGCCAACCAATTTATACTATGAGCCTTATATGCTTTCCTCTTACGTAAATTTCGAGTTATTACCATGTAAAGATATTTACGTGATTCTCGAATTTTCTTCAACTCCTCATCAGTCTCGTACTTGTCTGCATCAAGTCTCCAGCTGAGCACTCCAAGCTCTGAAATTTTTTACATATCGTAACAAAAGGGGTAGGACAAACCTAGGACTTCAAATTGTAATTAAGGTTTACATCAAATCTTATTATAAGAAAATAAGTTAAATTATTTTCAAATTTAAAAAGTTACATTATTCTTTTTGTAACAAAACTAAAAAGAAAATATTACCACATGAACTGAAACGGAGGGAGTAATATATATTATTATATTAACGTTGATCATGTTTTACCAGCAAGCTTGTGAAGAGACACAAATTCCTTAGGGTGGCGGTGAAGGGGAAACCTCTGATTGTCAAACATGTACCATGCCTCTATCACCTCCTCTCTCGGATCCTTTAGTACTTCTGACAGCTGACAGACCCCCAATCCACAAAAGAAGGCAAGGAAAATTAAATTCTGTGTAGAGAAACTTTCAATTAGTCTTCATTCCATCTTAAAATAAAAAAAATATATGGACCTAATTATCATCAGGCTAGAGGAAAAATGATCAAGTAAAGGTATTTAGTTTCATAGAGTTTTAAGTGAAAATCGATTTTATAAAAAATGTACATGTTGAAGTACCACTCAACACACCTCCTAAGGAAGAAAAACAAAAGAGAATAGCATAGGGTCACTCTTGATTGTAATTTGTAAAAGTTATCTCTATTAACTACAGCAGGTTGGGACTCACCAAATACAAGTCAACCCCGAAATACATCATGTATTATTATAGAGCTAAGCTATGCTCAATTTTCCACCGTGCATTAATGTAACTTTTTGGACAGGAAAATATTTGGTAGAAAGAGAAGAAGTGATTGGATAATAAATTACTATATATCGTGACTGAAATTCTTATACATCATGCATGAAAGTTCATGCATCGAATGTTACTTTGTTTATCTATAGTTCCAATAGAAATTATTGCAAAAAAAATAAAAAAATTAAATAAAAAAAAAAGTTAACGCGTAGTAAATATTGTGAATAGCCTAAAAAAAAAGGCAGTCCGCTGCACTAAGCTCCCGTTATGCGCGGGGTCCGGAGAAAGGCCGGACCACAAGGGTCTATCATACGCAGCCTTACCATGCATTTCTGCAAGAGGCTGTTTTTACGACTCGAACCCGTGACCTCTTAATCACATGACAACAACTTTAGCAGTTATGCTGGCTCCCCTTCAAGAAACTACAAAAACACATGAAAGTTGAGGAAGATTTGCATATCCCTTCCAAGAAAAACCAATGAAAGATATAAGGAAATAGAAAGAGAATAATTATCAATTACATACCTTTGCAATAGAAACCATATTTCCTTATTTGCTAATTTCTCTTCTGGAACGTGGACGAATGTTGAAGATCTGATATTAATGTAAAATGCTAGAAGAAAATATATATTGGTAGCGAGAACCATTTTTAAGTCAATGTCCGTCGTCTTTTTTTTTTTTCTTTTTTCTTTTTCCAAACTTTGGTTTTTCGAAAAAGCTAAGATATGTCAGTATAAAGTCTAAGTCAACCGACTTTTTCCTTTTCGAGGCTAGTTAGGTGTGAATCTCCATAGTTTTATTACTACCAGTGTCTATTTTTTAGTTATTGCTAAACGTTCAGTTTCAGTAATCTATATACTAATACAAGAGAATATAAGTTTCTTAAGGCTTTTCTTTTTAATTTTTAAACCAAATTCATGAAGACTTGGTCGACTAAAACTGCTAACCTCGTTGTCATTGCCCATTGGAATGAACTCTTAGTATTTAAGTATTAAACACTGTTTAAGTGGAGGTGGGAGGAGAAGTTGTTTTATACAATTCATGTAAGGCTTTTGAGGTTTAATTAGAGTAATTTTATAATAAAAGAATTGCACTCCAATATAAATTTCTTCCTTTTTTTCTTAAAAATAAAGTGCATTCCATTATCCATATATTTAAACAAAATTCTGATTTACAATTTGTACATGATCCAATTTCATCGAACATTCACTTTTCGAAGAGGTGATAATATCATTTGAAGCTACTTTTTAAGATCACATTGCAATATTTGTTCAACAATGAGCTACATCATAGACGCGCATATAAATTATGGTCTAATCATAACTATTGTAATATACTTAATCTAGGCTATAAGGGCAGTAGATTCACATGATCAAATAATAGATTTCATAACAATAGTTTAATTATGGAACGGCTCGACAAAATATTTGGCAATGAACAATGGATCCAAATTTTTCCACATGCTTCCATAACTCATCTACCTAAAACTCACTTAGATCATTATCCGTTACTCTTAAATCTTATCCCTAAGCAATGCACTAACCTTCAAAAGCCCTTTCATCTTGAACTCTTTTGGTGCAAGTAACCTCAATTTAGGAATCTAGTTGCTTCTGCATGATCTAGTAATTATTTTGTAATAACTTCCTCCTCCTTTATATCTCTAGTCAATACCTGGAAGAATAATACCTTTGGTGACTTCAAACGAAAGAAATATAGAATTTTAGCTAGACATAGAGGTATTCAAAATTCCACCTCTTATTATTCCAGTTCTTTACTTCAAAATTTAGAAGCCACTGTAAGAGTTGATTATAATAACATCTTAAAAATTAAAGAGGACTACTGGAAGCTCCGATCCAGAATCCAATGGCTCAATGATGGAAATGCGAATACGAAATTTTACCACATTATGGCCACCAATATGAGAAGAAAAAAAAATAGTTTTCTTTAAGGATGAGAATAACAATTATATAGATGATCTGTAGGCCATCCTTAATCATATTAGGGATTATTTTAGTCACATGTTCACAACCTCTCATACCATTAGTAACTGGAATTCTATAAAGTCTGATCCAAGAAGTTACAATAAAATAGACTTATCCCCTCTAGATAATCCTCTCACAAATAATGAAATTATCCAAGAATGTTTCTCCTTTAAACCCGACAAAGCTTGAGGACCGAATGTGCTTCACCCCTTTTTCTTTCAAAATTATTGGAACATTATTGGAAACTCCGTGATTGATCTTTGTAAAAATGCCTACACTAGTGGAAAATTTTCAGAAGGTGTTAATGACAACCTCCTATGCCTCATTCCAAAAATTCCTAATACAAACAATCTAAAACTTTTTAGGCCAATTGGTCTTTGTAACACTATTTAAAAAATCATTACTAAAATTATTTCTAACCGCTTAAAGCGCTTCCTGAACAACCTTATTAGCCCGTTTCAATCTAGTTTCATTAAAAATAGGAAGGCATGCGACAATGCTATTATCATTCAAGAGCTCTTTCTCAAAATGAATAAATATCGGGGGAAAAATTATAATATGATCCTAAAAATTGACCTAGCTAAGGCTTTTGATTGTCATTCATCTACAGAACGCTTCGCTTCTTTAATTTTTTCACCAATATTACGAAGCTCATTATGAACTGCATTACCTCCTCTAGGATTGCAATCCTTGTGAACGGCTCTATAATTGACTATTTTTTTCCATCACGTGGTATCAGGCAAGGAGACCCTATGTCAACATGTCTGTTTATTCTATGTATGGAGATATTATCCACTCTCATCAACCATAGTGTTGACATAAAGCACTAGGACCCCATAAGCATGGGAAAAAATAATTACTAGTTATCACATTTATTCTTTGCTGACAACCTTACCTTAATGACTAGAATTAACAATAAAACCATCCATAATATCAAGCATTATCTTGACCTCTTCTGCTCCCTGTCTGGGCAATCCATCAATAGAGTGAAGTTAAAAAATATTGTGTCCAAACACTGCCTTAGAAACGTTTGTAACAACATTTCTAATGTCCTTAAAATGAATATTTGTCACTTCTTTGGTAAATATCTAGGCTTTCCAATTACTAAGTCCAAACCTAGAGCGCCTAATTTTTAATTTGTTACTGATAACATGCTAACCAGACTAGCTGCTTGGAAATTAAATTGCCTTATAATGACTGGGAGATGCACCTTATCTACCTCTTGCCTAAATTCTCTTCCCAACAATATTATGCAATATTCCCTGCTGCACTCCAAAAAGCTCTACCTAATAAATTGGGGCACTATCACCATGCAAAAAAAAAAAGATGGTGGTTTAGGAATCCATTCTGCTAGAAAAAAGAAACTTAGTTAACCTATGTAATCTTGCTTGGAGACTTCTAGAAAATGCCCACTCACCTTGGGTTAAAATTATCCATGAACTGCATGGTAATAGAAATAATAGTAATAATGGCTCCTTTATCTAGAAAAGTATTATCCAAGAGTGGGAGATTTATAGCAAAATGATTACTTGTATCCCCCACAATCTCTCTTCTCTAAATGTGTGGGACAATTGCTGGATCTACCAAAGTCCTCCATTACGCCAATGTATTTAGGGTCCTTTAGCTCAAAATGAAGATCTAATCTCCATTAAGGATTTATGGGTTAAAAACCAGTGAAACTTGTCAAAAATCACTCTACAAATCCATGCTCCTTTACTAAAAAAGATTAAAGATACCACTCCTAATAACTTCAATTGTGACATTCCAATATAGTCATTAACTACAAATGATTTTTTTCTAGTAAATCTTTATATATCCTCCTGGACAACCACCCCAACATAACTCAAGATTTCAATTGGATTTAAGACTTAATATATCCAAACAAAATAACATTTCTCCTATGGAAATGCCTTCACAACAAACTTCCTACTATAACCTACTTAAACTACATTGAAATTAACATTGATCAAATTTGCTCCTTTTGCAAAAATGAGAAAGAAAGTATTGCCCACATCTTTATGTACTGCTCAACAGTCAAGGATTTCTGGCTTCAATTAGGCATCAACAGGAGTGTCTACAACTCGTCTAATCAATGGTTGATAAATATTCGTGACTCTTACACTTCTCTAAGAAAAGGCCATATAGATTGGCATGATATGCTCTCCTTTGTGATACAGTAGATTTGGACTAACAAGTATAACAGCCTGTATAATAACATTACAAACAAAGAGTACATACACTATCCTTACAAGTTAGCAATTGAATACGAATTTCGTGCTAAAAAAGAATCTATGCTTCAAGAAGGCATCCCTAATTCTATTAAATTGACCAAACCTAGTGCTAACCATATTAAGATTAATATAGATGGCTCCTTTAATAGTGTTAGATCCACGTGTGGCTTTAGCAGTCTATTTCGAGATAGCAATGGCATATGGGTGCTGGGATTCCCGGGCTCTTCATATGGTCTATCTCCCATGCATGCAGAACTTATGGCATTAAGGAAAGGCCTACAACTAGCAAGGGAACAGGGTCTTACCAACATCAATGTGGAGATAGACTCCACATATGTCATAAATTGTCTACAACATGGTTACACCTTACTTAACAACATTATTCATGATTGCGGGTTATTGATGCACCAGCTATTTATTCAAATAGTGGAGCACAACTTCAGAGAGTCCAACAAACCAACACACAAGCTGGCTAAGGACGCACTTCGTGGAAGCAATGGCAGGGATCTCGGAACTTTGAACTAACCGCCATATTTTGTAACCGTCATCTTAGCAACTGATTATGAAGCTACTACCTATCTAGTTAAGAATATTAGGAAGGATGCATGCACTAAGCTTGCTTCCTTCAGAAACAACAATCTCCTCCGTGACTTTTCAATGTTGTGTAATAACCAAGTAGGTATTGCCCGTTGGGTGACTCGGTTAATGTAGCCACTACCTTATATACAACAACAACAACAACCCAATATAATCCTACTTAGTGAGGTATGGGGAGGATAGTGTGTATGCAGACCTTACCCCTACTCTAGGGTAGGGAGGCTGTTTCCAAATAGACAGCCACTACCTTATATCATTAGTATAATATAATAGATCCTACTTATCAAAAAAAAAAATCCTTACATACTTGTACATTTTGCAATTAGATTTTGATATGAAATACACAATCTATATATTCATATATTATTACAAAAGCAATAAGTTTCAAAGCAAAGTGTTGGGCAACAAAAATAACTTCGTAATATTGACCATGTTTTATATTCTTAAAAGATACTTAATATTTTTATTCAAACATATAGCAATTCTTTATATATATTTTTTTGAATTTATAATGGATTGAAAGTTTCATTATCAGCATTCAGCTCTTTGAAGGCATGCACATTATCTTCAATATATATATATTTATAGAGAGAGAGGGAGGCATTTATCCAAAGAGTTTAATATCAAAAGTTTAAGTTTGAAGTTTCTTACTGAATTCATTGTACTTTTAAAATTACGACTCAGACCAAATTTTTATTGAATTTTTATAGAAATATTTATATGCGGCAAAATCAGAGGACTTAATTTCTCGCTATCAAGCCACTTCGGAAGAATACCTCGAGACCCGAGGACGTGGAGCTGCGACAAAGTCCCCTCCCTCGGGGCTCGTCGAGTCCCGACTCAAAAAAGACGAAGGTCGAGGCTAGAGCAGAAGGGGAAGTTCCCAAGGCACTTGGCTAAGTCTGGCAGAGCCGGCCTATCCAGAGCTTATGCCGAAGCGTCACGTCTAGCCGTCCCATCTCCATACTTTACAATTAATGGATGTTGTACTATAACCGAGTTCCCCTCCTATGTAAAGGAAACCCACACTACTTTGTAAGGGACGACTATTGCTCCACTTACTCTACACAATATCAATAATATCTCTCTCTTCTCTATCTAACTCATATGCTCGAGGCTACTCTTTCATTTATTACTTTCATAGATGTTCTTCATTTATTGCTTGATATTGATCATAAAAAACCTTGTTTAATCATATGTTAATTGTTATCCCCTTTCCCGGTTACCCCCGATAGCTTGAGCTCGAACCAGATATCGACCTCGAGGTCCTTCATGGACCAATCCGACGCTCGAGCGTTAAGCCCCTCGGTTTGATTATTGCCGCATTTTAGCTTGAATCTCTTCATTAAATTTCATATTCTTAGCATCATCTTCTCTAACAACTAGCGTAAAAATAGATCACATATTTTTAGAATCTTATTTAAAAATTTAATTGTTGTTACCATTTTTACGGTAAATAGTTTGGCGCCCATCGTGGGGCTAAAAATAATAGTGATTATTTTCTTGTTGGTTTCATCGCACAAACACAAGTTATCATTCACACTTTTTCTTGTCCAAAACCTCATGATTTCAGGTCGAAATGTTTGGCTCGGTAAATAGTGTTGAGAACAACTACCTCAAAAATCATGGCAAAAACAGTATGGTTGTTCCAGCCACTGGCGCGCCACTGCAGAACCTCCATAACACACCTGGGCCAATTCTAGAGGATGCGGGTTCGCAAGACGCACGGCACGTCAACGAAACCTCGCATACTGACGGAAGCATACAGCATGGCGACCAACTGGAAGCCCAAAAAATCCTGGCTCGGGAAGCACAGGAAGTTAGTATTCACGATATTTTTAAAATGTTGTAGGCACAGCAATTGGCCATCGCTCAGTTACAAAGCCATCCGAAGACTCCCAGCACAGCAGCGCCGGAAATAGCTCCCCCCGCTAAACAAGTACCCAACAGGTCAAGCAATAACGGATCGGTGGCCGGCCCTGACATAGCAAAAATGCTTGGGAATCTAGCTAAAAGGATCGAATTAGGTGAGAAATTGATAGCAACCAACGATAAGAAGGTCGGGACCTACAACTCTAGGGTCGACCAAATCCCGAGCTCGCCCCCTGTCCTGGAAGGTGTAGATTCGAAGAGGTTCGTGCAATGGCCGTTCCTCGAGGAAGCAGCCCCAAAACTCATTTCAAAGAGGTTCAGAATGCTATAACCCCTAAGTACAATGGGACCTCAGATCCCAACGAACACATCACTGCCTATTCGTGCGCGGAAAAAGGCGATGACCCAAAAGATGATGGGATCGAGTTCGTCTTATTAAAGAGGTTTGGGGAAATACCCTAAAAAAGAACCATGGTGAGGCATCAGAACCTAGCGCCAAACCGCATAAACTCGCTCACCGTACCAGCATATTCCTCCATAAAGGCACATGCCAGTGCCATCGAAGCAACAACGAGAAAGCTCGACACATCCAGGGCTAAGAAAAGGGAGAATTAAATGCTACGGGAATTTGTACCTCATTCCCTGATGGAATGAATGGGATTACCCCCAGTCTCGAATGACTGGGCAATACAGGCCTTTACTCAAAGCTTAAACAAACCAAGCCCGACGATTTCAGGGCAGTTCAAACGGAACTTGATCAGGTACCCAGCCAACATCTGGTCGGATGCCTGTACCCGATATCAGTTGCAAATCAGGGTCGTGGACGACCATCCGGGAGCCTCCTCGGGCACAGCATACCCAACCAGGATCCTGGCAAAGAAACCAGTGCCAAACAGAGCGAGGTACCGCCCATGCACCACAGATAGGAGGAATGCCTCGAGATACAATCTACCTCGCAACGATCGGAGAATGGTCTGAGGATAATATCCTCAAGAAATCATTAACAAAGCCAAATTCGACGAGAACGCATGGCTGGAAATAGCGCCTCGCCCATCAGAGTATAATTTTAACATCGCTATACGAAACATCGTGTTCTCCGTAAGTGAAACTAGGGACGTCAAATGGCTCGGACCAATTCGGTTGAATCCCTCTTAAAGGAATCACAGCCTGGCGCGGCAACTACATAGCAAGTGCGGCCGCAGAGCTGAAAATAGCCACCAGCTCCGAAGAAAAAAAGCTGCGCTACTTAATAAAAATCACCGCCGAGAACCTCGAGTTCAGTTCCGAGTGAGGAAGGAGGCCAGGAAGAGTGAAGCAAATGGGCCGTGATGTATTGCCACAAAAGTGGAGGAGTGGCGACACCTTCCAAGGAATCATAAAAGAGAGAGGAAAAATGCTCGTCATCAGGGAAAGGCAGATTTGGGGGTACGTTCCCAAGGATGCCCTGGCAATCGACAAAAAAGAAACTGAGACCTTGTCTCGGCCTCACATTGATGCATTGGTAACGTTCTTCCTTGCTTGATTCATTCTAAATAAAACATGTGCCTATGAGTTCAGGTAGCTCAATCAATACTATCGGCCCGAGGATGATAGGGCAGTTCGGACCGCCGGATCAAAACAACAACCACCTCTCAATTCCTTAGCAAAATTCCAAACGGCGATCGCTACGACAAGGAGAAAGACCATTCTCTCAGTATGCCATGACTGGCCTAGACCAGAATACCGAGTTTCATATCATCAAAGGAGGCGCAAGGCACGGACGTCTTATTCATACGACCACAGCGCGTCGCCCAAAGATAGGGTCGTCCCCACTTTGCCAAAAGGATGAAATTCCGTGCAAGGGACAGAATTCAAACCATCAGCGGGAAGCAATACGCGACAAAGAGCAACTCCACATCACATGACCCATCGCCGGCACCAATATCTCCACTCTCGAAAGAGTCAAAGGGTAAGCGAACCACATCTTCGGCCAAGCCCGATTAGATACAACGGAGGGTTGTACTAGAGTCCACACCCCGCAACAGCAGGAGCATATCAAACCTTGGAACATCGCCTGCATATCCCACAGTAAAGAAAAACTACCTCCCTCCTTTGATATTTTTCACTAACCCGTATGCAGACACCCGGCCAGGGCGTTCGGAGATGCTAACTCTACTCGGAGACCCTAAGGCCTTAACAGAACCCGTCGCGCTCTTTCCCCTCGGCCGAACTTCCACCCCAAAGAAGGTCTCGCCAGCAAGGTTCTTAGCAGAGCAATGTACTCCCTGAGGAGGATCCGACAAGATCGCAGGCCTTCTTCTGCAATCAAACGATGAAGAGCACCCCCCTTGAAGGCTCTGTCTGCTAGGAAGGACCGGGGAACAGTAGAATGAGTTTCAATAGGGAATCATGCATCAGACCAAACGGTCCAAGGAGTTGCGCCCGCATGGGCCGAGCTCGCAACAATGAATCGACATGTATTTACGCCAAGCAATAAAAGAATATCTTTTAACATCTCATACTCCAAAAAAAAAATATTTCGCATGCTCACGGCAGGGGTCCCTCCACCGAATGCATCTCGAAATACTCGTAGACTTAGCACCAACGATTTGGCACCCACGCAACCCTAAGGTCGGAACTTCGAACCCATGAGGCCCAGACAAGGCAACTCCGAGCTCACGAATAGTGGTCTACGAGCCTAAGAAAATAGATGACTCAGAGACTGTCATCACTCGCCATACATTGGGAAAACCCGAGGCCGTAAGACCCCAAGCGGGTAGACTCGGTATAACTAGATCTATTTTACATGAAAAACTTTAAGACCTCAACAGATATGACAAACTTTAAGACCTCAACAGGCATGACAAACTATAAGACTTCAACAGGCATGACAAACTGTAAGACCTCAATAGGCATGAAAATTTTGTAAGACCTTACTACAGGCAAAAAAATTAATCCCGAAGTTTAGGATATACATCGCATTTGTAAGAATCCCAAAAGAGCATACCCTTGGTGTAGACGCCTAACCTATCACTCGGGATCAAAAATGGCTTAGGCCAAAAACATATGACTATGGTCAAAACGACTTCACTAGCCAAATTAATGCGACTCGGGGACGCCTGACTGTCGCTAACAAAATCGCATGCCATTACTTCAAATATAATTTGAAAACAAACGGCTAAAACAGGTTTCCCTCAACAGGCAAACGAGCTTCGACCATGTCAGTTCCAAATCACAAGGCTTCGAGCTACTCAGCCTACAAGCTAAAAATCTTCTGAGGTGCTCGAATATCGCCATTAACGACTTGAAATCGATGTTCTTCCCAAACCAATGAAGGTTCAGGCAAAATTATTTCAAAAGACCGTAACAAGAGGAAAACAAAGCCTACAATATGCCCACGGGCAAAAAGCGTAAGTACCATAGTCGCCAGCCAAACGAGCCTTCAGGCCGCACACTAAAAGGTCTCAACGACCAAACAGCGTAAGAGCCACTGTCACCAGCTTGAAGATTGAAAACTTGAGGATTAAAATGAGCTCGAGTCATAACCCGATTCGGAGATCGGATCCAAAATAGTTAATTATACATACCTAAGGGCACAACACAAGTACCATTATCGCTAGACAAACAAGCCTTTGGGCCACACACTTAAAAGGTTGTTTCAATCGGAAGTGCAAGAGCCATCGTCATTCGCCCATACAGGCACGAAAGAAACTTGAGGGTCAATTAAAGCTCGATTCATAACACGACGCGGACACTGAACCCAAAATAGTTAAAACATAAATGCCCAAGGGCAAGGAACAAGAACCATCATCGTCCGCCTGTGCAGGCACATGAGATTGAAGGTCATGAAAGCTGAGTCAAAGCCTGAATCAGAGACTAGACCTAAACAGCTGGTCAAGGCACAAAGGTCCTAACACCTACTCGCATAAAAAATCGCACTTAAGAGCCTCTGGTCTGTCTAGTGAGATCCGGATCCACGGGGCTCCCGCCAAACACTGAAACTAGCATTCATGGTCGAAAGCAATGCGGAAAGAGATGCAAAAGAGATAAAGCTTCAATTTCTTTATTATAACATACGCAAAAGGTGCATTCTCCATCTACAAACATGCTCCACGAACATCAAATAAAAAGTGGAAAAATCTACACTTCGCTCCAGAAGGCTACAACCTACCAGCCCCAGTGTCGCTCCCCATGATGTCAACAAGAAATAAACCGAGCACCACACTCGCTCAAGCCAACTCTTCCGAGAGAACAAAACCCATGATGCCAACCTCCTCAAGTACCTCTCTTCGGGATCTGTAACAAACATATTCCTCGACCCTTTTTTCGCGATCAATGGCCCCCTCCAACTCGATTTGGGCGTCAATTGTATCCTCCAAATGAATCGCCATCTCCTGATCAACCTTAGTCCGACTCAATGCTGCTTCGGCCCCCGAGCATTAACTATTTCAGCCCTGACTTTCGAAAGTTCGGACTCGAGCCTCGCAATCATATCCGCTTGAACTAAAGCATTGTGACGAGCCAATCAGAGTTGGACCTCGAAGGCGGGCACTTTAGCCAAAGCACCCTTCTCCTCTGAAGCGTGAGCCTGGACCTGAGCCCTCAGTTTACCGCAAGCATTCCTGACCCGGTCAGCTTCGCCCCTAAGGTACTCCTGAGCCTTCGTATTTTTCTGCAGCTAAGATAGGCAAAAGGATTAACCTTAAGGATCAAAAAGGTGAAAAAGATACTACGAGAGGTTACCTGCTCTATCAAATAACCCTCGTAATTCGAGCTCCGATATGCGTCGTATAGTGCATCAACTTAACCTCCTTCTCCTCACTGACAAACTGTAAGACCTCAATAGGCATAAAATTTTTGTAAGACCTTACTACAGGCAAAAAAATTAATCCCGAAGTTTAGGATATACATCGCATTTGTAAGAATCCCAAAAGAGCATACCCTTGGTGTAGACGCCTAAACTATCACTCGGG
>MU747442.1:18248-35364 GCA_026770625.1 Nicotiana glauca | reverse complement strand
TGACAAACTGTAAGACCTCAATAGGCATGAAAATTTTGTAAGACCTTACTACAGGCAAAAAAATTAATCCCGAAGTTTAGGATATACATCGCATTTGTAAGAATCCCAAAAGAGCATACCCTTGGTGTAGACGCCTAAACTATCACTCGGGATAAAAAATGACTCAAGCCAAAAACATATGACTATGGTCAAAATGGCTGCACCAGCCAAATTAATTGACTCGGGGACTCTTGAATGTCAGTAACAAAATTGTAGGCCATTAATTCAAATATACTTCGAAAACAACCGGCTAAAATAGGTTTCCCTCAATAGGAAATCGAGCTTCGACCATGTCAGCACCAAATCACAAGTCTTCGAGCTACTCAGCCTACAAGCTAAAAATCTTCTGAGGTGCTCGAACATCGCCATTAACGACTTGAAATCGATGTTCTTCCCAAACCAATGAAGGTTTAGGCAAAATTATTTCAAAAGACCTTAACAAGAGGAAAACAAAGCCTACAATACGCCCATGGGCAAAAAGCGTAAGTGCCATAGTTGCCAACCAAATGAGCCTTCAGGTTGCACACTAAAAGGTCTCAATGACCAAACAGCGTAAGAGCCACTCTCACCAGCTTGAAGATTGAAAACTTGAGGATTAAAATGAGCTCGAGTCATAACCCGATTCGGAGACCGGATCCAAAATAGTTAACTATACATACCTAAGGGCACAACGCAAGTACCACTGTCGCTAGACAAACAAGCCTTTGGGCCACACACTTAAAAGGTTGTTTCAATCAGAAGCGCAAGATACATCGTCATTCGCCCATGCAGTCATGAAAGAAACTTGAGGGTCAATTAAATATCGAGTCGCAACACTACTCAGAGACTGAACCCAAACTAGTTAAAACATAAATGCCCAAGGGAAAGGAACAAGAACCATCATCGTCTGCCCGTGCAGGCACATGAGATTGAAGGTCATGAAAGCTGAGTCAAAGCCTGACATGTCAAGGCACAAAGTCCCTAACGCCTACACGCGTAAAAAATTGCACTTAAGAGCCTCTCGGTATGTCTAGTGAGATCTGGATCCACGGGGCTCCCGCCAGACACCAAAACTAGCCTGCCTGGTCGAAAGCAATGCGAAAAGAGATGCAAAAGAGATAAAGCTTCAATTTCTTTATTATCATACACAAAAGGTGCATTCTCCATATACAAACATGCTCCGCGAACATCAAATACAAAGTGGCAAAATCTACAATTCGCTCTATAAAGCTACAACCTACCAGCCCCAGTGCCGCTCACTATGATGTCAGTAAGAAATAAACCGAGCACCACACTCGCTCAAGCCAGCTCTTCCGAGAGAACAAAACCCATGATGCCAACCTCCTCTAGTACCTCTCTTTGTGATCTGTAACGAACATATTCCTCGACCCTTTTTTCACGATCGATGGCCCCCTCCAACTCGGTTTGGGTGTCAATTGCATCCTCCAAATGAATCGCCATCTCCTGATCAGCCTTAGTCCAACTCAATGCTGCTTCAGCCAGAGCATCGATAATTTCGGCTCTGACTTTCGAAAGTTCGGACTCGAGCCTCGCAGTCATATCCGCTTAAACTAAAGCGTTGTGATGAGCCAATCAGAGTTGGAACTCGAAGGCGGGAACTTTAGCCAAAGCACCCTTCTCCTCTAAAGCGTGAGACGGGACCTGAGCCCTCAGTTTACCGCAAGTATTCCTGACCCGGTCAGCTTTGTCCCTAAGGTACTCCTAAGCCTTCGTATTTTTCTACAGCTAAGATAGGTAAAAGGATTAACCTTAAGGATCAAAAAGGTGAAACAGATACTACGAGAGGTTACCTGCTCTATCAAATAGCTCTCGTAATTCGAGCTCTGGTACGCCTCGTATAGTGCATCAACTCAATCTCCTTCTCCTTGCTGAGGAGCTTGAGGGAATCACCCTCGTCCAGAGCCTTCTGAAGCCTAACCACATGACGGAGAAGTTCAGACCTGATCCTATCAAATGCCTGTAGGAAAAAAACTTAATAGGGAAGGGAAGACGCAAAGTACAGAAGGACTACGCCAAGATTTACCATGAAGTGAAGCCGACAGACTTCCTTAAAGATCGAGCACATTTTCGTCGGTCT
The DNA here is from genome assembly GCA_026770625.1 of Nicotiana glauca. Lineage (NCBI taxonomy): Eukaryota > Viridiplantae > Streptophyta > Magnoliopsida > Solanales > Solanaceae > Nicotiana > Nicotiana glauca. The sequence goes on along the minus strand of MU747442.1, from coordinate 33,248 downwards.
AGACCCTTCGGCCCCAGAAGAACCAAACTCGATCGAGGCGTGGTCATTTAGAGGAACCGCCGTTCTAAAACCAAAAACTCCAGGAACAGTAGGTTCGGGCGATGATCTTTCCTCGAAGATATGGGCACATTTTTCCCCACTAAAAGCTCTATCGCTCATCAAGTGTAAGTCCCTTCCATCACCATCATCCCTTGGCTCGGAGGCCAACGATTCCTTCCCCTCTCCGGAGGAAAATAGCCTTGCCCAGGGACTGCCCGATTCCTACGACGACAAAGACAATACAAAAGAAAGGGGAAAGTGTCATCTCAAATATACGAAGACCAAGGTAAAAGCAGCGTACGCGCATACCTGGGTATTTTGCTTCCCATCTGCCAGGGGACACAACTTGCCACCTATGCTCATCACAGGTCGAACGGGTTTCCAACCTCTATACCTAGCCGGGTAGATCGAGAATTTTGCCCAGCGTCCATGAAATTAATGCAAAAAGAAAGGAGACACAATTACTCAACTGGTTTTCGCTATAAGCAAACCTAAGGGAGCACGAGACACTCCTCTCACGCACGTAATTCCATCCCTCGGGAAATGGCATGAGCTCCACGGGGATAATATCAATCGTCCGAACACGAATGAATCGACTGACCCACTTTTGATCCTCGTCTTTCTCATCATTGGCAACAAAGGGTGTGGATGAATGGCACCGCAAGGTTAACAAGCCTTGATGATAAAAGGGCCGATATCACCTGATGAGGTGGCTAAGCATGAATTCGAGCCCAGCCTTTTTCATAAAGAATCTCAGCATCAATACTATTCTCCAAAACAACGGGTATATCTGTGCCAAAGTAACCTGATACTTCAGGCAAAAATCAAGCATGACCCTATCCAGGGGGCCTAGTGTGAAAAAGAGAGAATATATGGAAAAAGAAAGGAAGGGAATACAGAAGAGTCAGAAAAAAAAGACATAGCCCGCTAAAGCCATAGGTTGAATGTTCTGCGGGCCTCGGCCTCAACGGCCGGTCGTGCCATTTTATCCCTGGGGAAAGAAAGAAATAACCCGAGGGATGAAGTGTCATACTAGGCCAGGGTAGAAGATTGAGTGGTGCATAGTCCGATTAACTGTCTACAAAAGGGGAGAATCGATTCCGCGTTTATCATCGTCTCGAGCCAACAACAACAACAACAATAGATGTAACAACAACCACAACAGCTACAGGACATCATGGTCGTGCTCGACAAAGGGAAGCTCCGACAAGAGGCCACCACAGCCTACGGGAGCTTTGCCGAATGACCTTGAGGCCATGAGCCCCAAACATAATATTCAAGTATAGAAGAAGATGATAAGAAGAAATTGGCAAATGAGCCAACGAAAGTACTTGGATATAAAAAAACAATGCCAAAATACCCCAATTTATAGGGGGTAACAACACGGTCATCGAGGCTTTGGAAGTTTGACTGGCGGACACAATTATTTTGTTCTTGAATAACTGAATTGACGATGGAGCATTCATCTTGGAGACGAGAATCGACAGTGCATTGAATGATGTCAAATACACAAGTCCATGGGACATCTCAATTGCCACAAAAGCTCGCACCACAAGTTGCATCATTGGTATGATGTCACCGTATGAAGCTCGTTTAGTCAGGAGTCAGTATCATTTCCCATCGCTTCGTTCTGGGGAATGCGGAGACTATCTGTATGTGGCAAAATCAAAGGACTTAATTTCTCGCTATCAAGCCACTTTGGAAGAATACATCGATACCTCGAGAACATGGAGCTGCGACCGAGTCCCCTCCCTCGGGGCTCGTCAAGGCTCGACTCAAAGAAGATGAAGGTCAAGGGTAGAGCAGAAGGGGAAGTTCCCAAGGCACATGGCTAAGTCTAACATAGCCAGCCTATCTAGAGCCTATTCCGAAGCATAACGTCTAGCCATCCCATCTCCATATTTTAAAAGTAATGCATGTTGTACTATAACCGGGTTCCCCGCCTATATAAAGGGACCCCATACTACTTTGTAAGGGACAACTGTTGCTTCACTTACTCTACACAATATCAATAATATCTCTCTCTCTAATTCATATGCTCGAGGCTACTCTTTCATTTATTACTTTCATATATGTTCTTCCTTTATGGCTTGATATTGGCAATAAAGAGCCTTGTTTAATCATATCTTAATTGTTATTTCCTTTCCCGGTTACCCCCAATAGCTCGAGCTCGAGCCAGATATCGACCTTGAAGTTTTCATCGACCTGTTCGAGGCTCGGGCAGCAAGCCCCTAGGTTTGATTACTCCCCATTTTAGCTTGAATCTCTTCATTGTCGATGCCCCCTTTTCCTCGTAAAATCAGGTTTATGACATTTGGGCAGACAACTCTTTTCCTTTTGGGCATTGGGTTTTCAATTTTGAAGAGTCGCCACCTAATGATTAAGTGCATTAGGACACTAAGAATGAATTTTGATTTAGAAAATCAGAGATTAGGTAAGGGCTTGAAATTATCTCGAGGGGAAGGTGTTAGTCACCCCTCAAGATCCACTAGTGTGGTTCCCAGCCATGCTACAATTATGACTTTAAGTATAAACAAGTAAGCAAGCAAGAATTATAAATACTAGATAGATTTCATATAATAGTTGCAAACAACTGAGGTACAAGAAGTTAAAGAGGCTGAAATTTGGAAGAAAACAGTTTTAGAATTTTGAAAAAGGGACGCACAAGTAAAAGGGAAGGGGTTTACACATAATTAATGCAAGTAATCGGAAAAAGAGGTGAAAGAGGCGGATGTTTTGGGAATAAAACAGTACTAAAAATTAAACAAGTAAAAGAGAGGTTTTTTACATAATTGATGCAAGTAATTGAAATAAAAGAGGTTAAAGAAGCTGAAAATTAAACAGTTTTAAAATTCTAAAAAATATAGACACGTAAAGGAAAGGGGGGTCCTAGGTTTATAAATAACATGGATCACCCCACACAACACTCAGTTTCCGTTTATACACGTGGTGTTATCATGTGGTCATCATATCCATATCTACTATTTCCACCTCGTTAAAGTATTAAACGTGAAATAGTCTCGTTACTTATTGCATGTTATTGCCCATCCCAATCCTATCAGTCCCGAAGGTATTAGGGATTACTTGTCCTAAAGGGGAGGGAGAATAGGCTTTTAGAGTTTAAAAGGATAAAAGTCTAAGGCGACAGTCAAAACATATATGACAAGTATGGGAAAGCACATAAACAAATAAGGCTCAAGCAAACTTCCTTAAAACAAAGAAAAACATATAGTTTTAGCATGTCTTTCAGATACTGATTAGGTCTTAATTAAACTTAAAATGTTAAGGCAGGATGATTTATCACATATTTTCAGATAAAAAGTCTGAATTAGGCCTGCCTGCTGGTTGTAATTACCAAAGACTGGTGCAGTTAATTAATTACCTAATGGCTTGCCTGGGTGAAACCTATAGGCATGAAATCTAATAATGCAGGTGTATACTGATTTTAAATAAGGCTTGCTTATTATAGAAAACATAAGCTCTGCAGGTATTGAGGCCTGATATTTACTGATTTTAGACTTAGACGAAATAGGCAATTCAGATTCAGATTAGTTGGTTAGTCCTATAGGCATGCTTTCTAAGTGTTATTGATTTTAAAACATTTATAGAAATGAAGTAGTCTTATAGGCATGGTATCTAGAAAGGCGATTTGTTATTTAAATCTATAGACTGTTTGCCTAGTGATAGATGTTTATGCAGAAATTAAAAGATCCTATTGACAGGTTCTCTGTATGAGATGTAGAAAATGCAGAATCCTATTGGCATATTCTCTATATGAGATGCAAGAATGCATGAACTATTGATAGTATATCTATGTATGAAAGGCAGGACTTATAGACATGAATGCAGAAAAACCTATAGACAGGATTTCGAGAATGCAGAAATGAAAGCATAACACGATTGCAGAAAGTAAATACCTAAGAGCATGATGTCTACCCTTATGCATACATGAGTGACCCGTCCCCCCTCCCCCTCTTTTCAGTATAAACCCCATAAGTTATTACAAATTATTACTGCCCAGAATGAATAAAGAAAAACAAAATTACATCAGAAATTAGCATACAACCAAGGAGAGCCTAATTCAGACTCCAGGTCTGAAACATGAAATAAACCAACTCCAAAGATCCAATTTCCAAAGCCTTTCTCATTTTTTGGGTGTGTCAGATTTCCCAGGAGCTTCATGACCTCCGGGCAGTGCTTACACCCAAATATATTGTAGAATTGAATTAAAGTGCAGTGTGGAAAGGTCATCCCTCAAATGTCCAAGTTTAGAGGGAACTCAAGATCCCAAAGCAAGGCTCATAGGAGGGAGCAGAACTTAGAAACTAGGAATGAGTGTAAGTACAATAGAGGGGATTCTTGGAAAGCCAAGATAGGCTGGTGGTCATACCCAACAATTGGAAGTGCTGGCACACCCCAACCAGTATGATAGCCACATTGTTTGAGAGTCAGGATTCTTTAAAGGATCAAGCACAAACATGAACAACAATTTGGATGTTGCCATGCCTGAACCTTAACTCAAACACATAGAGGGGAGTAGGGGTATAGGGATCCACAAATACAAACATGTTCAAAGGAATTGACATTGCTGATTAACATTAAACGCAGGCGGTAATACAGCCAGGGGTGTACCGATTCACGGTAAAAACATATGCAAGGGAATTGACTTGCTAATTAACATTAAACATAAGTAGTAAAACAGATAGGGATGTAGAAACTGTAAAGTAAACACATTGGAATGAGGCTAAAACTTAAATCAGAAAATACCAGTTTCAGGGAAACAAGAAAGTAAAGGCAGTAGTCTTGTAAAGCCAAATTGCAAGCAAACACTCAAAATATCTCATAAGAGAGTAGAGTATTGGGTGAAGTGTAAGGGTATTGAAATTGAAAGTAAGTAATGTATGTTAGAGTATTGAACTCCCCCCTCCCCCCTTCCATTTTAAAGTGCTGAAAGGCCGTGCCCTTTATAGTACAGAAAGCAAGTAAGAAAAAGGTAAGAAAATAGTTTTTGAAATCAATTGCATAAGGTCTCCCGTTAATTAAGGGATTCTGATTTCAAACGGGTAAACTAAATAAGGAAAGAGTTTGACAACAATACGGTTTGTGCAAATAAGAAAAGGCAATCAATCAACAACCAGTAAAAATTAGAAATTGAGTTTTGGTATGAATGAATCCAACCAGAAAATGTGACGAAAGGTTTAATTAAAGAAAATCAGTAACAATCAATCGATTAAAAGGAATTCCGAATCAATCCCAAATTGGCAAAACCTTTTTGAAGGAAGAATTCCTCATATATAAAGCATACATGCATGTCAAACAAGAAAGAACTGTTATGCTAATTAGAGAGAATCTAGTAGAAAAGTTCAGAGTCACAAACAAAGGAGTTCAAGCTCAGTGCATAGACTCAGAACGAGTTGAGAGTCCAGGGTTCTAAAATAGAACCCTAGTCCAAACACAAGATCAAACTCGCCAAAAATCCCAAATCCTAGGGTCTTCAACTCGAATCAGTTGCAGAGACGAGAAGACAAATAATTGAACATGCTCAGAGGTCTCTTTCAGAGACTTATGAGAAAACAAACAGGTAAAATAGCAGGTTTGAAACAAACATAGTGAAAAGCTGACATAAAGAACATGTTTTAAAAAAAGCTTGGAACTTAAACAAGTTCAGAAGATAAAGAGGCAGTATAAAATTAAAGAAACAGTAGATGAAACATGTTTAGAATTCAAACAAAGTTCCAGTAAAAGCAAATAAAGATGAGCTTAGTAGAAAATACAGTAAAGGAACACAGGGGTAACGAACACATACGATAAACGTGTGAAAACATGATATAAAAACCAATAGAAGAAAGAATGGAGCACAATAGGAAGACGTGTATAATAACGCAAACATAAGAACATAGGAGAAGAACATGCGAGGTAAAGAAACAAGAACATAGCAAAGACAGATTCACACAAAGAAAAGAAGAAAAAAAGTCGAAGAAAACTCTCGAAACTTTTTCGGAAATCCTAAATCGAAGAGAAACAAATCTTGAAAGAAAAGATTGGGGAAAACGTTTAAAAACTCAAGTAGAACACAGATATAGCATAGATTTAAGAAAATAACCAGAGAAAATCTCGAATTGTTAAGGGTTTCAGAGAAACCCTAGAAATGAGAAAGGCTTGGAAGAAAGTCCGATCTTGAGTTAGAGAGGTCGGAAATAGGCTCGAAATGCTTTGATACACCGGAGCGAGACCAGAGAGGCCTCAAAGCCATGAATTTGAGAAGCATTGAAAGAACACCATCGAGGTCAGACCTCGAAACTTCGAACACCCAGGTTTTAAAGGTGGAGGGGGCGAGTACAGGCTGTCCATGGCCTGAGAAGCCATGGATTTCGGTGAGATTGTGGTCAGAGAAGATGAGAGAGACTAGGATTTCGTGGAACTTTCGAGAGAGTTTGAGAGAGGGAGAGTGTTTGAAGGCGGCCGAGAGATGGAAATGAGCGGATTACGGTAGGGTTAGGTGAATTAAAAAGGTAAGGGCTAATCGTGATCGTTGATCCAAATGATCAACGACCTGGATTAAAAGATTGACCGGGTGGGTTAATTGGTTGGGTTGGGAGTTGGGTTAAATTAGAATTGGGCTGGGCCATTTGGGGTTCAAAATTGGATCAAATAGGAGATCAATTTTGGCTATAATTTAAAGAAAAATGGGCCAAATTTTAAATAGCCAGTTTTTCCCATTTTATTTTATAAAAATAATAAAAAATAATTTTGAAAACAAATTAAAAATACTGAATTAATTAATAATATATAAATATTAATTTAAAAATATTATAACCAATTTCATAAATATAAAATGTTATTAATCCTCAAAGTAGGCTAAAATTGCAATTACAAACATTTGACTTCAAAAATACCGAATAAATTTGTAAAAATGTATAAAAATTACTGTAGCTATATTTTGGTATAAATATAAGAATAAAAGAAGTTATTAGCCAAGATGATAATTTGGGAATAATTATTAAGTTTTATACTGTTAAAATGGACAATAAATTGATTTAAAAAATCTTTTAAAATATTGAAAAAAATACTAAAACACTTGGGCATGTTTATATATGCATATATATGTTATTTTAAAAGTATTTTGTATATATGAAAAATATACATGGAAAAATTGGGTATCAACATTTATTAAACTTCATATTCTTAGCATCATATGCTCTAACAACTAACATAAAAATAGATCACATATTTTTAGAATTCCATTTATAAATTTAATTATTGTTACTATTTTCACGGTAAATAAGATTATACCCGCGATGAAACGTTAGCTCGTTTTAGATAAACCAGATGTTGAAGCATTGAATCCACCCTGGCATGATGAAATTTTAAAATATATTCCTACTAGTGTCTTGTTTATTATTATTGGTAACTTCAGATACTCCACTTTCAGCAATCAACTAATCTATACTATAATGTAAATAAAATTCTCAATTAAAGCTTTTCTTTTAACTTTTTGACCAAATCCATGGGAATGCAACTTTCAATTTCGAATAAGTATGAATAATAAACTATTTAAGGGGAGATGGGACACTGTTTTAAACAATTGACGAATGGTTTTGAAGGTTTTTTTAAAGTAATTCTATATTAATAATTTTGTTCACATTCGACAAGTTGTTATATTTTATAAGCATGACGCAAGTTCTTTAAAACAGTATTGCAACAATAAATACTCTTTTTTAATAAAGTGCATTCGATAATCCATTTCATCAGAATTTTCACTAACAGCTTGCAATAATCAAACTTCCTAAAAAAGAAATTCATTTAGTATTTTAAGAGGCGACAATATCATGTGAAGCTGCTTTAGTTTCTTTCGAGATCGCATTGTAATATTTGTCCAGCTATGAGTTCATTGCTTTACATGCTTGTATATTATGTAAAAAAATTTTGCTAATGAAATGCGAGATTAAATTGGAGTAGGAAATTAAGAATGTTAGTACACAAGGAAACTATATGGGTCAAAATCCGATCTAGAAAATTCAGCTCGAAGAGGCAATTATCGTGAGTATTTGTAACTTATCATGGACGACAATTTGACCGAAGTTGACTAGTGATCAACGGAACGAGTCGCCAAGCGGTCAACCACGACCGAGGTCGAGTAGAGCAGTTAGTAGTAACGACTAGATTTGTATTGGGGTCTTCAGAGGGAATATTCTCTTAAATATACTCTCTGTTTGTACTTTTAGGATTCTTTGGGAATATCTCATATAAATAGAATGAGAGATAAGGCAAAGGGCGCATAATATTCGATATGATAAGAACACTTTTGAAAAGTAAACTCTCTAGATAAATACAAAGAACAACTTTCTCGAATAATTCGATCCTTTTAGATTATCTATTGTCATTTCCACCATATCCGAGAAAGTGCTCAATATTCTCTCACATTTATATCATAATCATTCACCCGGTTCAATATTGGGTAAATCTTCTTCCTATTTACATCTACTCTCATTTATTGTTATTTAATACTTGACACTTCAAGCACACTATTGCATTGAGTACATTTATTGTTGTCACATCAATTACTTTTCTTTAGAGGTCATATCTTTCGTACGGTTAACTTTAGATGTGAAGTTATTAGTTTTAACTAGGCCGATTAACCTTCCTTAATAATCGATTAATCAGTTTAACCAAAGATTATGGTTTTTTTGCCAAACAGAAACTAATCGGGTTAACGCAATCAGATAAAAGTCTTTGTAGAGATGAAATAAAGCACGTAAATACACGTAAGACAAAATACAACCAAACACATGACTGACTCTGAGTTTGAGTAAAAATGTTAACTCAAAATGCTGGCTTGGTTAATCTATACTTTATGACGTTATGTGATAGTGACTAAGGAGCCCTAATGGATTTTTACGTTTGAATATGTGGACTGGCACATTTTGTGGAGTTCAGCTTAATGACCTCGCATAATGAAATTAGATTTCACTTAAATCGCATAGTTTGATTTAAGTTAATTCAATTTTATTAATCTCAGAATATTTGCTTAATTGAGTCAATACATCTTGTATTTAAGATTTAGCTAGTAGTAGTTTATATGGACTTCATCTGATCAAATTTCAGTAATTACAGACTGTTTTAGCCAGTAAGCGTCGAACTTAAAATATTATTTGTGTTACAAAGATGGTTCAAGTCCAAAATTCAATCAGCTTTTGAAAACTTGGCCAAATAAACCTTTTGAGCTAATGCGTTTGTCTTAAGCAATTTTTCGTGCCATCAACTTTTTCTTTCTTTCGTTTCTCCCTTTTTCCCCCTTTATCTCCCTTCAACTCGGAATTACCTTTCTGTTTGAAATTATGATCGTTAGAATTCTTGCCTATGGAGAAGATAGAGTGCCAAAAGATCTACTTTTCTTTTGAGTCTGAATGACACTATTAAGCATCAATAGTAGAAGAAGGGAAATCTTGGTAAGATTGGGATCGCATGCCCAATGAAAGATAAAGTTGCAACTAATTTTAAAGACTTTAATAGTCAAATCTTCATTTGGAAAAATAGGAACTGCATATATCAAGGCCGTAGTACTAATTACGTGTTAAAAAGCTCATATTTGTTTTATGTAGGGGTGTGCATTCGAATCGATTTATCGATAATCGAATCGATTATTTGTTATCGGTTCATCGATAAACGAAATCGAAAAAATCGAAACCTTATTGAAACGATAACGATAAGCATATGTACAAATCGATAATCGATAAGTAATTATCGATAAGGGTCAAAATCGAATCGATAAATCGAATGCACACCCCTAATTATTTCATCTACCACATTTAAGGAATGATCATATTTAAAGCTGAAGGGAATGAAGTTCAAATTAATGGAAAATAGAATTAGCAGTGATGATGTATCTTTTTTTTTTTAATACCGTTGGAGTGTTGATGGCATATATTTGATCCCTTACTTTAGTTTCGTTGCATATGTCTATTGACACAATTTTGTATGTTATAAACGGTATTCGTCTTATTTTAGCTTCTTTTTGTCCATATTAGTTAGGCGTGTTTATAGCGATATACTTTCCGTGGAATCCCGCAAATTTTCTTATTGGTGTAATCGATAAGCCCCAAAAGTTAATAAATCGAAATCGAAAAAATCGAAACCGTATTGAAACGATAACGATAAGCATATGTACAAATCGATAATCGATAAGTAATTATCGATAAGAGTCAAAATCGAATCGATAAATCGAATGCACACCCCTAGTTCTAGTTTTATGTATACAACTTTTAGGGAATTTATTTTGGTCCTTGTTCCAATATCAGACCACAGGCCATAGGCAACACTGAATATAGCATAAATTCACCAGAGTTCATTGGCTCTAGAGAACATAGGCCAACTTAAGCTCCTAATCCAGGTATATTCATTTGTTGCCTCAAGTAAGTATATTTTCTAAACAGTATACAGAAGATATTCTATACCAACATACAACAATATTATGCAGCAAACACAAAAAATCTGCGGCACACGAGCTCCATTCGACAAGAAACACATGTCTCAGTGTGCTGCAAGAGGCACTCCAACTCTTTCAGTAACACTCTTGATATACTCCCTCCTTGCTGGATGATCTTCTTGTGGTCGATTGTGAGCTGTCCACACCGGCTCTCCCACGAACAACCTCATCAACTGCACAAAAAATCATATATGAAATGCAATTTAAAATCAGGGCATGACTCAGATATCATATTCACCAGAGAATTTACTAGTTACATCCTCGCATTACCAATTACTATGAGATTAAGTAGTGACAAGCTTCACTTAGTTTAAACGGGACATATTCACTTCTTTGATTGATTAGTATAGAGCTTGAACGATGAAATATTTACGAGCACTCAAACAGAGAATGAACTCTATGTGATCTTTGTTAATGTTACTGGCAAGCCAACTTTTATTCTCTGCTAAATGAATGAGAAACTCAAGTTTCTACATACCTTGACATAGTTCCCAGTGTCGAGAGTGAACCTGTGGTAAATCCCAGCAGGTAGGATGATCAGATCACCAGCCTTGATCCAGATGCGAATCCAGCGATCTTCCTTGTCTCTCACATCAAAATATCCACTCCCTTCCAGACAGTAGCGTATCTCCTCATCTGTATGTATGTGCTCTGTGTAGAAATTCTTCAACTTCTGCTCATAGTTCTCCACCTTCTCAGGGCACAAATCCAGCAAATCCTTCAAGACAAAAGCATGGAAAAGGTAAGAAAATGATGCTGCAGCATAGCTGTACAGAATCAGAGTTTAAAATGGACACAATTACTACAGTCTCTGCACACATCGAGAGAATAATCAGACAGATCATGTGCGCTCTATTGGGAGCTCTGGTGAAGCTACACTTAAAGTCGATAGACCTACAGAACTAAGAAACTGAAGTTGAAAGTCTCGATTTTGCATGTAGCGAGCAGTTACTTGTGAGCTCCGAACAAAACAATAAATGACCACTAATACTGAACCTTAAATCGCACATTTCTAATAGCTGATGTAAAGTATCTGCATGTTTAACATGCTATGATAGTGGTAATTCTATATTCACCACCATACAGCTTAATTGAGGAAAAATGTCGGTTTAAAAGCACATACAGCAAAAAAGAGCAGAAAAAAGGATTCAGAAGACAGAAAAACAGCACATAAATTGCATTTTCATCAGTGTCTTTTATCTCCCTGGATCCAGATTATTGGCACTTAGGCATAATGTGTGTTTCATTACATTGCATCTGATCACCATCTCCCTAACCGGCTGGAGGTCCACATAGCTCAACCACTATCTTCTTGGATCATTTTCCACTCATTCTAAGACACCAAAAATAAACATACGAGTACCACATATACATCTCACTTTATTTTATACACTATCCAGAAGATGAGAAATCTGAATCATTCCATTCAACTTCGTTCCCCTAGCCTCTATAAATCATCAACTTAAGTCTCCTTGATGCTAGTTTTGACCAATGTCTCCATCAATATCCGCCCTGTGTATTCCATCCCGTTGCACAATTATTCACATGGGATTTCAACATTTAAAGCAAAGTTCCTGATTGAATGCTTGAAACTAATCAAGGATACAGAGAGCCAAATATGCAAGGACAGGAATAGGATCATCTTGTCCATAAATGCAACACCGTCTTAGTATATGTGAAAGCCATCCTAGAAGTTAACCTACTATTCCCATAAACCATTACTATGGTATCAATTACATGTCTACTACTATGATCTTGTCACACGTTCAACACAAACATATTCTTATCTCGCCATCTCTTCCAGTTCGAACTACCCGCTGATAAACAACTACCTCCTTTTAATTGTAGCAGAGTTACAGAAGCTCAATCTTTTAATATCTAGGAAAATTTACAAATCTACAAATTTTAAGTAGACACTTCACAGATTGCTTAAAGGTTCTTAACACTTCAAGAGCGTCTTTGAACCAGTTAACACAAGTGGAGACATAGATAAACAAACCTGAAGTCAACCTTAAACCTTGTTATTATAGCTTGATTTTATTGCTATACATGGAGAATGATTTCGAGATCTTGACTTTGATACTTGGACATTAGGCCTCTATATATTGCAAATTCAAATTTTTCATTCTAAGAAATTCGCAGGATCCCTACTAATAATATGAATCACTAAAATTAAACATGAAATATCTTCACAAAACAGAGTTTTTCAGCAAGAACTGTATTAGGCATAAAAGTCAGAGATGAAGAAAGAAAAAAGATGGCTCTGACTAATGAGAGCGATGGCCGAAATTTCAGAAATCTTTAACACCACCTCTGCTTGTGCTTCTAAGAATCGAGAAAACGGATTAAGTCAGACTTAAAAAGTACCCAAAAAATAAAGAAAAAAACACTTCCAAAAGCAAATTAGTTTACAGACTTTAGTTCATAGAGTCAAAAGATGCACATTTTCCATTGTACAACTGATATTATACCTCAATACAGAGTCTAGTGGCTGTATGAATCCTTAATATCATAAACAACGATTGTTCTGTTTGGTCCATAATATGCGAAAGGATCATCTAACACTTGGGATTCTCTAATATATTCTAGTGATTATATCTTAAATACTCCTCTAGTAAACCCTAGTCTTCAAATTGACATCATCAATTTAAGAAACACTCAGAAAAGAAAAATTGAAGAAATTGATAAATCACAAAGACAAATACCATATAACTGTATCCTCTACTCTCACGAATTTTCTTCAATTCTTCATCGTTCTCGTACTCCTTAGGATTCAATTTCCAGTACAATACTCCAATTTCTGCCAAGTGTTCCACAGATACAAACTCCGGTGGATTCTTGTGGTGAGGTAGCCTCTGATCTTCTGAATTTTCATCCATGAACCATGCCTAAACTTATAATCAATCAATAATATATAGAGAAACAAAATTAGTTTTTTGTTTTTTAATTTAACTAATCTATCAATAAACTCACCTCGATTGCCATGTGTGCTGATACTACCTCGATTGACCTCAATATAGAGTTACAGTATTTTGGAAAATGCTAAGTTTCATTGGGTTAATATATAACTGATATTTGGAGATTAATGCTGTTATTTTATGCCACGTGTACACTGCGATTTTATTTTAATTTATGTGGCGCAAGTTTGTTTGGCTGTTTCTCGTAGTTTAATCAAATATCTACAACCGGATGTAGTTTTCAGTTTTCACCATACGTTCGGTTTGTGAATCGGAATATTTCACCAAATGCTATAGAATTCTCCAGAGAAAAAGCTTGGCACAATCATACAAGCTACAGATCAGTGACATAGCCAGAAATACTGTTAATTTTGTTCCAACTTTAAACAAGTCAATAATTTATTTTATTATGATTGGTGTATCAAATTTTTTAAATAAAACTATGCAACATTTAGCTAAACAATTAAAAAGAGTTAATAGAACTATAATTTTTTAAATCAAAATTAAAATAATAAAAAGACGAATTTAGAAATTTTACTAATAAAAATAAGCATAAAACTACAGGAAAGAGAGACGAGAGGATTTGTATTTTGTAGAAAGCTTTTGGTGAATAAATTTTTGTAGAGCTTGACTTTAAAATTATAAAATTTATTTAAGAAATAATTTTTAGTTAAATAATTACTTTTAAGATTATTTGTTTTTTCCTACATAAATTTTAAGTATTAAGAGTTAATTCATTAGAAAATTTTTTAGATTAAAAAAGAATCAAATTGACCACATATGGTTGTCCCCATTTAGTTTTGGCAAATAAATGGGCAGAAGTTTGAACTTGTGAACTTTACTTTGAATACCCTAGACTGCTGGACTATTGGACTGCCTCGCTCAATTGTGTTAAGGGTGTTCAAAATATAATAAATAATCATATGAAGTGATATTTAGTTTATATGTGCAGTATAATTTTTCAGCGAATGGTGTGCGCTTAACTACTCGTGGCATAGACCGAAACGATGCTCAATATTCGTTATTAACATTAGGAATGTGACGTGTTAATCAACTTTTTCTGCACTCTTAATCATATATATATATATATAATTCAAACAGAACACATTTATTAAATTTCCAAAAATCACACTGCATTATGGAAAACAGGCACAGCCCCTTTCGTTGCTATATTTGAGAGTGTGGCATCCCAAACTCTTTAACACTTGAATAAAAAGTATTAAGAAGGAAAGAAAATAAAACGTGGCAATGCACCAACAACTACTGTACACTTTATTTATCGTGAAAATTGTAACGACAATTAAATTTGTAAATGAGATTCTAAAAATACGTAATTTACGTTTATGCTAGTTGTTAGAGCAGTTAATGCTAAGACTATGAAGTTTAATAAAGAGATTCAAGCTAAAACGAGGTAGTAATCAAACCGAGGGGCTTGCTGCCCTGGCTTAGGACTGGTCGATGGAGGACCTCGAGGTCAATATCTGGGCTCGATCTCGAGCTATCGGGGCGGGGTGGGGT
>MU747442.1:0-17472 GCA_026770625.1 Nicotiana glauca | reverse complement strand
GGTGGGGGGGTGGGGGGTAATCGGGAATGAGATAGCAGTTAGAATATAATCAAGCAAGGCTCTTTATGGCCGATAACAAGTGATAAATGAAGAACAACTATGAAACTAATAATACAGAGAGTAGCCTCGAGCTAGTAAGGACGAGGAAGTTTAGAGAGAAAAGAGAGAGAGAGAGAGATATATTATTGATCTGGTAGAGAATAGTTGGAGCAACATCATTCCCTTAAAAAGTAGCGTGAGTTCCCTTTATATAGGAGGGGAACCCAGCTATAGTACAACATGCATTAATTGTAAAGTATAGAGATGGGATGGCTAGACGTGACACTTCTAAATAGGCTCTGGATAGGCCGGCTCTGTCAGACTTAGCCGTGTGCCTTGGGAACTTCCCCTTATGTTCTAGCCTCGACCTCCGTCTTCTTCAAATCGGGCCTCGACGAGCCTCGACGGGGGAGGGGGGGACTAGGTCGTGGCTCCACGTCCTTGGGTCTCGAGGTATTCTTCTGAAATGGCTTGACAGCGAGAAATCAAGTCCTCTAATTTTGCCGCGTATAGATAGTCTCCGCATTTTTCAGAACGAAGCGATGGGAAATGATTTTGACACCTGACTCCTCGAGCTTCTTATGGTGATGTCACACCAATAATGCGACCTGTGGCACGAGCTTTTGAGGCAACCGTGATGTCCCGTGGACTTGTGCACTTTGACATCATTCAATGCACTGCCGATTCCCGTTCTCCAAGGTGAATATACCACCGTCGATTTGGTTCTTCAAGAACGCATTAATTGCGTCCACCGGGCATTCTTCCCAGCATCGATGACCGTGTCGTTACCCCCGATAAATGGAGGTGTCTAGGCGTTATGTTTTGTATATCCAGTGCCTTCTTTGACTCATTTGCCTATTTATTCTTATCATCTTCCTCTATCCTTGAATACTATATTTGGGGTTTATGGCCTTAAGGCCGTTCAGCAGAGCTCTCGTAGGCAACATTGCGTCCTTTTGCCGGGGCTTCCCTTTGTCGAGCATGATCATGCTGCCTTGTCGCTATTGTGGTCATTGTTATGTTCATCATTGCTGTTGTTGTTGGCCCGAGATGGTGGCGGACGGGATTTAACTTTCTCTGCTCGTAAAAAGCTCTTCGGATTATAGACTGCTGCTCACCCTCCTACCTAGGCTTGGTGTGGTACTTCATCCTTCGGGTTTTTTTTCCTTCCCCGATGGATAAAGCGGCACGACCTGCTGTTGAGGCCGTGGCCTTCCGAACTTGCATCCTCCGGCTTCGATGGGCTATGCCTATTTTTTCTGCCTCTTCTGCATCCCCTGATTTTCCTCTTCTTCATCTTTTCCCTCGGCAGGGACCTGCCGTGGGATTGAGCTAGGAACCTAGAGGAGATGGCAGTCGAAGGAATCACCCTCGAGGATACATGATCAAGGGGACGACGCTCAGGGATGCTGATACCGGAGGTGGACCAGGCTCTTCTGGTTTCATCGCATGTACATCCTCTCGTTCCTCCGCTTTTGTGTAAAGATTCTCTGTAGGCTTTTGTAATTGTTTGTAAGAATCCCTCGAGGGTTGTTGTACATGGATATTCATAAATGCAAAGATATTTCCTTGATTTCTATTTTCAATCTCCGCCCTATTATTGTATGTGCTTGTGTGCTTTGACGCCTTCGAATATTTTACTTTGTTGGCCGCTGACACCTAACTTAGATGCTAGCGTTCTTTCCGATCCTCTATCGACTGACATGGCTCTTTTTCGAGCCCATCATCCTACCTTGGATCAGACCTGAATTGATCTGATAGGCTCGGGTTGTCGAGCCCTCCGACTCACACGGAGATGGTCCGCGAGATTTTGAAGCTTTTGAGAATGGCATCCTGAGCTAAGGTCAGCTTCGGGTACCCGGGGGTCCGCTTTGGACTTGACACAGATATATTTTTAAAGCGTAGTGGATAGATTTCCGTTGAGGAGTTGCCTATACTTGGGCGATGACTCGAGCCCTCCTAGGGCCTTCATGATTGGAACTTCACGTGCTTATTATTTTTTTAGAAAGAAAAATCATGAGATCGGGTACCGCCTCGTGTTCTATGAGGGCGTTTGAAGGCTTTTTGAAGCCTAACTTTTTCTTTGGATGAGATCCTCGAGGCTAGAGACGATACAGTGGACTCCTTGGGGCTTAACTTCTTATCGATGGACGCCTCTGGGGTCGATCATTGCCCCCGGATCTGTACCGAGGCCGTTGGCCTCCAGCAGCTCACTCTGGATAGGCGAATCGTCACTGTTTCCTCCATATAAGTGGGGTGGCCTTTGCTTCTTTGGGAGATCCCATTATTTTGGATAGCTTTCCTTCCGCTTTGGCATCGAGTCCTTCGTCTTTTCAGGCGCAAAAACCGTTGGCACATGTCCTTGCTTTAATCTTTACGGATAGATAGATCGACTGGTAGATTTGCACCTAAGATCTTTCTACAGATAGTGGGGCAACTCTGCCATATCTATGGCGGCTACTTCGGGGCCGGCCCGACAGGAAGGGGACAGTACCACTTCCAGCGCTCAGGATCTGCGGGAGTTCGCTCTAAAGACTGTGTCTTTGATAAAGGAGGGACATCTAGAGATGGTGAGGAGATACTATGATGGAGCGAGGGGATAATGCTGCAGGTGCTTTCCCCAGATGAAAGTATTACGGACTCTGCTGATGGATTCTTGAACGTATACTTATATCTTTTTGTATTTGGCTCCCTTGATAGGGTCGTGCTTGATTTCTTCCTGAAGTATCATGTTACTTTGGTGTAGATACATCTGTCGTCTTGGAAAATAGTGTTGATGATGAGATTCTTTGTGGAGAAGGTTGGGCTCGAGTTCACGCTCAACCAGCTTGTCAGGTTGTACCGGCCCTTTCATCATCGAGGTCTACTAACTTTGCGGTGTTGTTCATCTATGCCTTTTGTTATTGTTGATGAGGAAGATGGGGATCAAGAGTGGGCCAGTCAATTTGTACGAGTACGGACGGATGATTTTATCCCCGTGGAGCTCATGCCCTTTCCCGAGGGATGGAATTATGCACGTGAGTGGAGTGCCTCAAGCTTTCTTAGATTCGCTTACAGCGAAAGCCAGCTTAGCAATTGTGTTTCTTTCTTTCCTGCAGCAGCTTCATGGTTTCCAGGCAAAGTTCTCGATTTTCCTGGCTGCATTCGGAGGTTGACGACCCATTCAACTTGCGACGAGCGTTTGTGGCGAGCTGTGTTCCGTGGCATATGGGAAGCGAAATACCCAGGCATGCACGTATGCTGATTTTACCTTGGTTTTCATATATTTGAGATGATATTTTCCCCTCTTCTTTTATACTTTCTCTGTTGTCGTAGGCATCAGGTTGTCCCTTGGGGCGAGGCTATTTTCCTCTGGGAAGGGGGAGGAGTCGTCGGCCTTTGAGCCAAGGGACGATTGTGGTAAAAGGGATTTGCACTTGCAGTGTGATAGAGCTTTTAATGGGGCTCAATGGGGCCATATCTTCGAGGAAAGAGCATTGCCCATTCTTGCTGGTTCGGGAGTCTTTGGTTCCGGAGTGGCGATTCCTCCTAGTCGACATGCCTCGATCGAGGTCGGTTCTTCTGGAGTCAAAGGGACTGGACCGGTGAAAGTGTGCTCGACCTTCGAGGAAGCCCGACGGCTTTACTTCATGGTGAGTTTTGGCACAGTTGATCTGTAGTTTGCGTCTTTCTTCCCTTAACGAGTTTTTCTTCTGCAGGCCTTTGATAGGCTCAATTCTGAGCTGCTCCATCTGGGGCCAAGCTCCGGGAAGCTCTGGATGAGGGTGAGTCCCTTAGGCTCCTCGGCGAGGAGAAAGAGGTTGATTTGATGCACTAGCGATATGAGTCATATCGGTGCTCGAATTATGAGAGCCATTTGATGGA
Organism: Nicotiana glauca; assembly: GCA_026770625.1. NCBI lineage: Eukaryota > Viridiplantae > Streptophyta > Magnoliopsida > Solanales > Solanaceae > Nicotiana > Nicotiana glauca. Next base: position 13,569 of record MU747442.1, on the reverse strand, counting down.
GCAGGTAACCTTTCATAGTACACACTTCGTTCTTTTTGACCCTTAAGGTTAATCCCTTTGCTTATCTTAGCTGCAGAAAAATATGGAGGCTATGAAATATCTTAAGGGCAAAACTGACCGCGTCAAGAATGCTTGCAACGAACTGAGGGCTCAGATACAGGCTCATGCTTTAGAAGAGAAGGGTTCTTTGGCTAAAGTTCCCACCTTCGAGGTCCAACTCCGATTGACTCGTGACAATGCTTTAGTTCAAGTGGATATGATTGTGAGGCCTGAGTTTGAACTCTCGAAGGTCAGGGCTGAAATAATCGATGCTCGGGCTGAAGCAGCATCAAGTCGAACCAAGGTTGATCAAGAGATGGTAATTCGTATGAAGGACGCGGTTGGTGCCCAAGCCGAGCTGAAGCGGGCCCTCGATTGTGAGAAGTGGATCGAGGAATATGTCTGATGCAGATCTCGAAGGGAGGTACTCGAGGAGATCAGTGCTAAGGGCTTCGTTCTCTCGGAGGAGTTGGCTCGAGCAAGGGAGGACGAGCGCGACGCTTGGACCCTTCTTGCTGACGTTATAGAGGGCGAATCTGGGAATGGCAGGCCATAGCCTTTTGGAGTGGAGCGTGGATTTTTCCACTTTTCCATTTTGTACTTTGATATTTGTAGAGCATGTTTGTAGATGGAGAGCACACCTTTTGCGGATGTAAATAAGAGAAAACTTGAATTTTTATCTATTTTTCTATTGCTTTCAACCGGGCATGCTGGTTCTCGATTTTTGGTAGGAACTTTGTGGATCTGGAGCTTACTAGATAGGCCTAGAGGCTCTTAAGTACTATTCCCGACGTGAGTAGGCATCAGGGTCTTTGTGCTTTGCCCAACCATTTAGGTCTAGTCTCCTAGTAGGACTTCAACTCGAGCTTACCTGACCTTCAGTCTCTTGTGCCTGCATGGGCGGGTGATGATTTTTCCTGTTCTTGCCTTTGGGAATTTGTGTTTCAACTATTTTGGGTCCAGTCTCTGAGTCACGTTGCGACTCGAGCTTTAATTGACCCTTAAATTCTTTCATGCCTGCATGGATGGACAACGATGGCTCTTGCACTTTGGGTCGAAGCGGCCTTTTAAGTGTGTGGCCCGAAGGCTTGATAACGACACTTAGGCCATGCCCTTGGGCATGTGTAGTTAAATATTTTGGATCCGGTCTCCTAATCGAGTTAAGACTCGAGCTTATTTTAATCCTCAAGTTTTCAATTCTTAAGTTAGCGACTGTGGCCCTTACGCTATTTGGTCGTTGAGACCTTTAGTTTGCCACCCGGAGGCTCATTTGGCTGGCGATAATGGCTCTTATACTTTTTTTTCGTGGGCTTTTTATAGGCATTGTTTTCCTCTCAATAATTTCTTTTTGAAATGATTTTTCCTAAAACCGCCATCGGTTCGGGAAGAACCTCAATTTCAAGTTGTTAGCAGCGATGTTCGAGCACCTCGGAAGGTTTTTAGCTCGTAGGCTGAGTAGCTCGAAGCCTTGTGATTTAGAGCTGACATGGTCGAAGCTCGTTTGCCTTTTGAGGGAATCCCTTTTTAACCAGTTTCTTTTCAAAGTATATTCGAAGTAATGGCCTGCAATTTTGTTAGCGACAGTCGGGTGTCCCCGAGTCGCGTTAATTTGGCTGGAGCAGCCTTTTTGACCGTAGTCATATGTGTTTGGCCGGAGCCATTTTTTGATCCCGAGTGATAGTTTAGGCATCCACATCGAGGGTATACCCTTTCACGATTCTTACAAATACGACGTATAACCTAAACTTCGGGATTGAGTTTTATGCCCGTAGTAAGGTCTTACAAAATATTCATGCCTGTTAAGGTCTTATAGTTTGCCATGCTTGTTAAGGTCTTACAGTTTGTCATACCTATTGAGGTCATACATCTTGTCATTCCTGTTGAGGTCTTACAGTTTGTCATGCCAGTTGAGGTCTTACAATGTTTGTTGCTATGTAGAATGGATCTGGTTATACTGAGTCTGCCTGCTCGGGGTCTTATAGTCTCGGTTTTTCCAGTGTACGGCGATTAGAGGCAATCTCTGAGTCATCGAGTTTGCTTAGGCTTGAAGGTCGTTATTCGTGAGCTTGGAATTACCTTATTGGGGCTTTATGAGCCCCGAGTTTCGATCTTGGAGTCGTGCGGGTGCCAAATTGTTGACGCTAAGTCTTCGAGTATTTCGGGACACATTTGATGGAGGGATCACTGCCGAGAGTATGCTGAAGTTTCCTTTTTTGAGTGCGAGATGTTGAAAGATATTATTTTATTGCTTGTTGTAAATATATATCATTCCATTATTGTGAGCTTGGCCCGCATGGGCGCGGCTCCTTGTAAAGTTTGGGGTACATGATTCCCTATTGAAACTCGGTATGTCGTTTTCCAACCCTTCCAAGTGGACGGCGCCTTCGAGGGTGGTGTCCTTTATTTTTTGTTTGTAGAAGAAGACCTGTGATCTTGTTGGATCATCCTCAGGGGTATGTTCCTCCCTTAGGAACCTTGCTGTCGAAGCCCTCTTTAGGGCGGAAGTCCGGCCGAGGGGAAAGAGCGCGACGGGTTTTGTTAAGGACTTGAGGTATTCGGCTAGATTTAGAGCTTTCAAATGCCCTGACCCGGTGTCTACATACAGGTTAGTGAAAAATAACGAAGGAGGGAGGTAGTTTTCTTTTACCGCGAGATCTGTAGGCGATGATTTGAGATTTGGCATGTTCCTGCTATTTCAGGGTGTGAATTATAATGCAGCCCCCACTGTGTTTGATCGGACTCAGCCGATGATGTGGTTCCTTTACCCTTCTACTCTCTCGAGGGTGGAGATAATGGTGCCGGCGATACGTTATGTGATGCGGAATTTCTTCTTGCTGCGCGTCGCTTCCTAGCAATTTTTTTTGCTGGCCCAAGTGAAGGTTAGTTTTGAAGATTGACAAAGAAACTCACGATGAACCAGGTCCATCCCTCAGGTGCACAAAAACGGGCAGATTCTAGCATGTGGGTTGCACATGAATGAGATAAGCTTAACTTGGTGTATTTAATATCTCCTGACCGAAAAGGTTGCATAATTGATAAGGAAAAGGAGTCCTTAATAAAAACGAATACAATTCAAGATGGGGAAGGAGTTAGAAGTTGAAATCAACTAGAACTCTTCCACCAAGGAAGCGTTGCATCAGAACTCTAGTTATTTCTTCATTTTCTAACTCTATAAATTGCAGGATGTTCTCATATTAAAGTGTTGCACAAAAACACAGAAGTTAAACGTGAATTGGGAGCAAAATAGCAAGGCTTTTTGCGAGTAGTTCATGTGTGATTCAAGTGTGCAAACCTGAAGCTACATGAACTAGATTGAAGAACTAGCTCTATAAAGAGTTTTATGTGTCTTTCTTTGTTTCTAGTTCAATTGTAGTAGGTGTTTTCATATTGTACCTTTTATCCTTATCTAGAAGCAATTGTAATAGGTACTTTGAGTATTCAAGTTAGAGTTAACTTGAAGTTGTCGCAACAGTTAGAGGCTGGTTGCTACAAGGGATTAGAGGTAATCCTTAGGTTTACAAAGAGTTTTGTATTTGTTGTTTTGGCTCAGTGATTTAGTGAAGTGTTGGGGAAAATCCTATTGATTAGTAGGTCATGATAAAGCCAGGTGTTTTCCACGTAAAAATCTTTGTGTTCTTTATTTTATGTACTTTTAATTCCGCAAACAGTAGTAGTAAGTAAACCTAGAAGAGCCCGGTTCTTCTAGAGAGAAAATTGGGTACTATACAATTCAACCCCCTCTTGTATGGTATTGACGTTTAGAACATCAATTGACATCAGAGAAGGTTATCCTTGAAGAGGCTAACACCTTAGGAACAAATCAAGATGAGTGCACCACCTGGAAACTGGGAAGGGCAATCTACTGATAGCCTCCACTCTTTAATGGCCAGTACTACTCTTGGCGGAAAAACAGGATGAAAGATCACATCATCAGAGAAGACTATTAGCTAATGGACATTGTCACTGATGGTCCCCTTGCTACCATGAAGAAGAATACTGAAGGAGTAGATGTGCCAAAAACAAGAGCTGTCTGCAATGCTGAAGACTTGAGGAAGTGGGAAAAGAATGCAAAGGCCAAGAAGTGGCTTGTGTGTGGACTTGGTCCATACGAGTACAGTAGAATTCAAAGCTGTACCACTGCTAAGGAAATTTGGGACACTTTACAAGTGGCTCATAAAGGAACACCTCAAGTGAAGAGGTCCAGAGGAACACTAGTGTATTTTCAATATGAGAATTTCACCATGAAGAAAGGGGAAACCATCCAATATATGTATACAAGGTTCACCACACTGACAAATGAACTTAAGTCTCTTGGAAGGGTTATTCTTGAAGAAGACAAAGTTAAGAAGATTTTGACAAGGGTACTGCCAATCTCTTGGGAAAGCAAAATCACAGTTATTCAGGAATAAAAGAACATTGCCACTCTTAATTTGGATGAGCTAATTGGAAATCTTACTGCCTATGAACTTAGAAGGCGAACCATGAAGATGGATGCAGCCAAAAAGGAAAGGAGCATGGAATTAAGAATCACTGAAGGTGCTGATCTAGAGGAGGATGAAATGACCATGATCATAAAGGACTTCAAGAAGTACCTAATGAGAGAAAATGGTCCTTCAAGAAGTGGAAGCTACAACAAACCAAGGGTTCCTGAAAATAAAAAACGATGAGGGGTGTTACAATTGTGGGAAGACTGATCGCCACATCAAAAATTACCCTCAATGGGAAATTGAATGGAAAACGGAAAGAGAGGAACGAAGGAACAAGAAGAAGGAACAGGTTCAACCCAAGAAGAACAAAGGATCAACAAAGGATATGGCTGCTTCCTGGGGAGAAAGCTCAGATGAGGACTCAGAGGATGAAGATGGAGATGAACAAGCACCTACGGCAACTGGAGAATCCGATGAAGAATCTGAGGTAAGTATAATTCATCTCAAAGACAAGATTAAATTTTTGTCTAAAGAAAGGCTATCCGAGTTACTACTGGATTTTATTAATGAATCTGAGGATCTAAACAGTGAAAACAAACAGAAGTCTAAGGAGTGTGTGATTTTGAAAGTTAAGTGCAAAAATCAAGAACTTAGGGCTAGTGAAAGTGAAAGTAAAAATGCTTAGTTAAAGAACCAGGTTCATGAACTTGACATCACAGTCCTAGAGCTTAAATCTGAAAATCAAAAATTGAAATTAGGAACTGGTAAAAGAAATCTGATCAAACACAACTCACTTTAGAAGAAAATGTAGGAAAAATGAAAGATGAGTTGTACAAAAGAGATGAGCAGAAAAGAGTCCTTACGGAGGATCTAAACAAGGTTAAGCATGAGCTAGATAGAACCTGTAAATGGAATAGGTCCTCCGATGCACTTTCATGGCTACCTGAACACTATAGTACCAATAAGAGAGGACTTGGCTACGGGACCCCTGCATCTAAGTGGGATCCCAAAAGCAAGTACCTCACACTTCCTAAGAATAAAATTGCACACACTGTGGTAAAATTGGTCACTATAAAAGTGAATGTATTGCAAAAGAAAAGGCTAGTTAAAAGAATAAAGAATTTGTTTAAGGGAAAAATAGGCTGCCAGGTTGGGCTAAAAAGAATTTGATTCACCCTTTTGCCTATAGAAAGGGACCCAAACTAGTTTGGGTTCCTAAGACTAACCCATGATTTCTTTTCGTGGGTCCAAGTGAAGGGGAGCAGCCAAATATGGTACATGGATAGTGGTTTTTCAAAGCATATGACATGAAGCAAGAACTAATTCCTTTCACTTGAAGACCTCAAAGGAGGTAATGTCTCCTTTGGAAATGGGAAGAAAGGTTAGATCAATGGAGTTGGAAAGGTAGGTAAGACTGATTCTCACTCTATTGAGAATGTATACTTGATAGATGGCCTAAAGTATAGTCTAATCAGTGTATCACAATTATGTGATAAAGAAAACTGGTAGCATTCACCACTACCAAATATTTTGTGATTAATCTTACCATTGATAAAATTGAAAAATACATGCATTGTAGATTTGTCCACACTTTCAGAAAATGAACTCACTTGCTTAAGTGTGTTGGACAATAATCCCCTCCTTTGGCACAAGAGACTTGGATATGCAAGTCTGATTCAACTCAATAAATTAGTCTCCAAGGATCTGGTGATAGGGCTGCCTAACATCAAGTTCGAGGAAGACAAAGTTTGTGAGGCTTGTGCAAGGGGGAAGCAGGTAAGATCCTCTTTTAAATGCAAGAAAGTGGTAAGTACCACCAGAACGATGGAACTGGTCCATATGGATCTATGTGGTCCAATGAGAATATTAAGTAGATGTGGTAAAAGACATGTGATGGTTCTTGTTGATGATTACTCCAGGTTTACTTTGACATTGTTTTTAACATCTAAAGATGAATCATTTGACATGTTTACTTCTTTTTTTAGTAAAACTCATAAACAACTAGGTAATCAACTTGCATCAATTAGGTCTGATCATGGACCTAAATTTGAAAATGCTAAGTTTGCTGAATTTTTACATGCTACATCATAAATAGTTGCATGACTAGACATCTTGTTAAGAAGATTCCCTATGAGTCACTTAAAGGAAGAAAGCTAAATATATCCCATCTTAGGGCATTTATATGCGAGTGCTTTATTCACAATAGTGGCAAAGACTCCCTAGGTAAGTATGATCCTAGAAGTGATGAGGGAGTACTCTTTGTATATTCTTTACATATTAAAGCTTATAAGATCTATAACAAAAGAACTATGTGTGTAAAAGAAAGTATACATGTTATTTTTGATGAAACTAACACTCTTTCTGAGAAACATGAACATATGATGAAGCAATTTGGATGGTAAGAAATTTAAATGAAATCACAACCCAGCTGAAGCTGCAACAGAAGAAGGAACATGTGATGGAACAGGTTCTTCTACCCAGGGCAACATGACTGGGGGAACTGACTATAGAGGAACTTATCCTCAAACCTCGAGGGAACCTGTCCATAAACCTATTCCTTAGTAACAAATCCAGAAAGAAACATCTGAAGAAATTGACACTCCTATTGCGACATCCACGAAATTGGATATAGATGAACCTGGTTCATCTGTTGATCAGAAGTTGTATAGGGGAATGATTGGTTCTCCTTTGTATCTTACTGCTAACAGACTAGACATTATTTTCAGTAGAGGTCTTTGTGCTCGATTTCAATCAAATCCAAAGAAGTCCCACTGGACTGTTGTTAAGAGAGTATTGAGATACTTGAAAGGCACCACTGATCTTTGCCTTTGGTATTCAAAAGGTAGCAATTTTAACCTAGTGGGATATGCTCATGATGATTATACATGTTTCCTTGTGGATAGGAAGAGCACCTCAGGTATGGCACACTTCCTTGGTTCATGTCTTGTGTCATGGGCTACCAAAAAGATAAATTCAATGGCCTTATCTACTGCTGAAGCTGAGTATGTTGCTGCTTCTTAATGTTGTGCTCAATTGTTGTGGATCAAACAACCATTATTGAGCTTTGGAATTTATGTTGGTTGCATCCCTATTTTTTGTGATAACACTAGTGCTATTAGTATGACAAAGAACCCGATTCATCATAAGAGAACTAAAAACATAGATGTTAGGCACCATTTTTGAGGGACAACTATGAGAAAAGCTTGATCACTATGGATATTTGTGCTACTAACAAGCAAAGATGACATCTTCATAAAAGCCTTAAGTAGAGATCACTTTGAGAGGAAAATGTTGGAATTAGGGATGATTAAGATCATCTAAAAGGAACAGTTCAAGGTTAAATGAAAAAAAATGAAAGAAAAAAAATATTTGGTTAGAAAGTCTGTAAATTATGTATAATTAGATTAAATCTTGCTCAGTCTCATACTTTCCATAGTATAATTTTGTGCCATGTGTTAAAATGACTCATTAATCTCTAATGATATTTTTTCTATTTTGGAAAATTTAGACTCACACAAGAGAATTATCAGTGAAGAACCTGGTTCATCAAGGTAAGACGATGTGTTTTCTTCACTCTGCATAATTTGAAATAACTATATTTGGATCATGAGCAGAGTCCTACCAAATACTAAAATCCTTTTGGAATTATCCGTTACAAGTGAACCAGTCCCGTTCAAAAGAGTCCCAACTGAATGGAAGTACCTAGATTCTAGGGATACACTCCAACGTCTCTTTAAAACTGAATTTCAGTTCGATTAAACTTCTAAGAGTCTGAAAAACTGTAGCTATCCCATCAATTATTCCTCTGTATATTGATCAGCTTTAGTGTATTTCTTACTTCATCTCTCTTAAGCAGTCAAAAGCTCCCATTCTTCTTTCATCCTCCAAACACAATCTAATTCTCTTCTCTTCCATACCCTAGCCTAGATATGTCAAACACCTCTGAAAATCCTTCATCACCACCATAGAAAACCATTTTCTCACCTTCTACTACTACTTCAACCATACCAATCTCTAAGAAAAGTAGAGCAAATATTATGGCTCGTAAGATTTTTCCTGAAGGAAAGAAGATCAAGAAAATAAACAAGCAATTGAAAGCAGGTCGGGAAGAGGAACCCTAGAAATCTGAAGATTCATTTAAGTCTGCTACTAAGGGGGAAGAAAGTAGGTCTTCCGAAATTGAACAGGTATCTTCTGATTTTAAAGTTTCTCCTAAGACAATTTCTAAAGTTGATACAAATTTGGAGAATATATTTGTAGGATGTATAGCAGGTGTTGAGACTACATAATCTGTAGAAGTTGGTGGTAAAAATAAAAAAAAGGAGAGCAAGGGTGCTAGGAGTACTGTGAGGGGAAAGGGTACAAGAGTGGTTGATTCTTCACCCACTCCTGTTGGTATAACAAAATAAAAAGGTGCAATGGTTGATTGAGGAGAGAAATTTACTGAAATAGAAAAGAGTGTGAGCAAAACAAGGGGATGTAGGTCTGGTGAAGCTGCTGAGGGGTTGGTTCAACTTTGAAAGAAATATAGATGAACCTGTTCCATCGGAACAGGAAACCCTCGTGGACCTGCTGATAGGGTTATCAATGTCACCAAAACTCATGCCATTCCCTATGATTTCATTCTTACAAGTATTTTTGAACATTTCAAGGTACCTATGAAGAAGTGGGAGGTTAGTACAAGAAATGATCATTTTGGGGTTAATACTCTGCTTGCTTGCGATTATGAAGTCAATGTCATTCCTAATGAACTGGTTCATGTAAAAAGAAACCTATCAATAGCAAAGTTGGAGTCTTGGTACAGGAGAGTGAGGCAAATTATATTGAGATAGTAAGGATGAAGACACGATTGGTTGAGGTAGAATTTGAGAGAGATGTTCTCAAAACTAAACTTCCAAGGGAAAAGGAGAAGAATGATGGAATTCTTCAAGACATGCTGAAACTTCTCCAAGCAAATAACTCAGACCAACCTCTTCCAAGCCTTGAGACTCCTAACCTAGTGTAGGTCAACCAGTGACCTAGTTCGGGACGTTTTGTTTCTTTTGCTCTTGTTTTCTGTATTTTTATTTCTTCTTACACTTTGTGGTAGAATCTTATCAATCATCAATAAAATTCACTATTTTTGCTCCAACTGTTTGTTTATATTTCTTTGATGGTTGAAATTCTTAGTTTGATCTATGATGATTAATCCATGTTTGCATTTAAAGTATCCCCAATGGCCATGAGTAAGTTTTAAAATCTGGTTATCTCACATTTTAAGCAACTTTTTGATAATGCCAAAAGGGGAAAAAAGGGCTGTGCTTTAAAAAAGTGATGTTTATAACCTAATGTTCCTGGTTCTTGATGATAAATGGTAAAAAGGAAAAATGTTTCTAACATTGTGTTGATGTTGAGCTGAGTTGAAACATGGCCTAAGTTTATGAAAATCACAGAGTTTTTCATCATCAAAAAAGGGGAATTTGTTAGTTTTGAAGACTGACAAAGAAACTCATGTTGAACTAGGTCCATCCCTCAGGTGAACAAAAATGGACAGATTCGAGCATGTAGGTTGCACGTGAAGGATATAAGCTTAACTTGGTGTATTCAATATATACCGATTGAAAAGGTTGCATAATTGATAAGGAAAAGGAATCCTTAATCAAATATAACACAATTCAAGATAGGGAAGGAGTTAGAAGTTGAAATCAACTAGAACTCTTCCACCAAGGAAGAGTTGCATCAGAACTCTAGTTACTTCTTCATCCACTAACTCTATAAATTGCAGGATGTTCTCACATTAAAGTGTTTCACAAAAATGCAGAAGTTAAACGTGAATTGAGAGAAAAATAGCAAAGCTTTTTGCGAGCAGTTCATGTGGAATTCAAGTGTGCAAACCTAAAGCTACATGAACCAGATTGAAGAACCAGCTCCGTTAAGAGTTTTATGTGTCTTTCTTTATTTCTAGTTCAATTGTAGTAGGTGTTTTTATATTGTACCTTTTAGCTTTATCTAGAAGCAATCATAATAGGTACTTTGAGTATTCAAGTTAGAGTTAACTTGAAGTTGTCGCAACAGTTAGAGGCCGGTTGATACAATGGATTAGAGGTAATCCTTAGGTTTACAAAGAGTTTCATAAATACTGTTTTGGCTCAGTGATTTAGTGAAATGTTGGGGAAAATCCTACTGAGTAGTATGTCGTGGTTGAGCCAGGTGTTTTCCACGTAAAAATCTCTATGTTCTTTATTTTATGTACTTTTAATTCCGCAAACAGTAGTAGTAAGTACATATAGAAGAACCAGGTTCTTCTAAAGCAAAAATTGGGTACCATACAAATAACCCCCCCCGCTTGTGTGGTATTGACATTTAGAAGATCAGTTTTAATTCCATCCCTTGCATGAGATTTCATCTATTTGGCGAAGTAGGGACGGTCCTATCTTCGGGCTATGCGCCCGAGATCGTCTGAAGAAGACATTAGTGCCTTGTACCTCCATTGCTGACATGGGACTTGGTGTTCCGATCTAGGCCGGTCATGATGTGCTGGGGGAATGGTCTTTTCCCCTTATTATAACGATCGCCATTTTGAGTCCGTCAAAGATTTGAGAGGTTGTTATGCTTCGACCCGGCGATCTGACAGTGTTGATCGAGTCACCTGAACTCATGAGCACATGATTTATTTAAAAATAGATTGAGTGAGGAAGAAGGTTACCAGTGCGTTGTTGTGAGGTCGAGACAAGGTCCCGATACCCTATTTGCTGAATGTAAGAGCGTCCTCAGGGATATATCCCCAGATTTGCCGTTCTATGGTGTCGAGAATTTTTGCTCTCCCTTTTACAGGTTCTTGTAAAGGGTCGTCGTTCCTCCATCAGTGTGGTAATGCGCTGCGGCCCGTTTGCTTCGTTACTCCTGGTTGCCTTCCATAGTGTGGGCTGAACTTGAATTAGGTCGCTCATCATTTCTCGATGGTGATTTTTGTCGGATGGCTTGGCGTTTCTCCTTTGGAGCTAATGGCTATCTTCGGCCCCACGGCCGTACTTGCTATGTAGTTCCTACGCCAGGTTGTGATCCCTTTGAAGGAAATTTGGCCGAATTAGTCCAAGCCATTTGACGTCCCCGGTTTTGCCTACGGAGAGCATGATATTTGATATAATGAGTGGAAATTGTACTCCATTAGGAGAGGTGCCCTTGCCCACCATGCGTCCCCATAGAATCTAGATTTGTTAACGATCCCTCGAGGATAACATCCTCGGGCCGTTCTCTGATCATTACGAGATGGATTGCATCTCGGGGCGTTCTTCTTGTCTGAGGTGCACGGGCAGTACCTCTTCCTGTTCGGATAAGCTGAGCTCAAGGAGGCTCTAGAATGGTCGTCCGCGACCCTGATTTGAAATTGATGCCCGGTACGGGCATTCGACCAGGTCTTGGCTGGGCACCTGATCAAGTTTTTTTTGAACTGCACTGAAATCTTCGGGCTTGGTTTGTTTAGGCTTTGAGTGCAGGCCTGTATTGACTAGTCATCCAAGACCAGGGGTAATCCCATTCGTTCCATCCGGGAATGAGGTGCGAATTCCCTTAGCATTTCATTCTCCCTTTGCTTGGCCCTGGATATATCGAGCTTTCTTGTCGTCATTTCGATGGCGCCGGCGTGTGCCCTTATGGAGGGATCTGCCGGTATGGTAGGCGAGTTTATAGGGTTGGGCGCTAGGTTATGAAACCACATCACGGTTCATTTCGATAATGTTTCCTCCAACCTCTTTAATAAGGCGGGCATGATCTCATCATCTTTTGGGTTTTTACCTTTTCCCGCGCATGTATAGGCGATGATGTGTTCGTCGGGATCTGAGGCACCATTGCACTTAGAGAGTTATGGCATCCTAGACTTCCTTAAAATGAGTTTTGGGATCGCTTCCTCGGGGAATGGCCGTTGCATGAACTTCCATGAACCTGATTCGATCTTTTTGGTCAGATTGCCGAGCATCTTTGCCATGACAGGGTCAGCTACCAAGCCGCCATTGCTTAATCTCTTGGGTGCTTTCTCGGTGGGGGGAGCTATCTCCGGTGCTGCTGTGCCGGGAGCTTTCGGATGGTTTTGTAGCCAAGCTACGACAAACTATTTTGCCTGCAATATTTCAAAAATATCGTGAAGACTAACTTCCTGTGTATCCCGAGCTGGGGGTTTTTGGGCTTCCAGTTGGTCGCCATGCTGTGTGCTTCCGTCACTGCGCGAGGTTTCGTCGACCTGTTGTGCGTCCCGTGAATCCACTAGGATCGGTCCGTGCACGATATTGGGATTCTGTGGTTGCATTCCAGTAGCCGGAACAACCATACCATTAAGTGCAAAACCAGTAAAATTTTTTACATAGTCCCGACACATAGGTGAACCTGACTCTACGAGTTGCTAGGATTTGAGCACTCATTTTCTTGGGGCCTTACATCCTCCCCCGCTTAGGATCATTCGTCCTCGAATGAGGATTTTTAAAATCAGATGGTTTGAAAACATGATATGCAAGCTCCTAAATTTCCTCTAACTCTCATATTTTAGAAAAAATTTGCCAGAGTTTCCCTTGAAATTGGAAATATTTACCTGTCAGAGAGTCCCCAAAACACATTTCCAAACACCATTACACAAATCTTGTTACCCATATAACTGATATACAATTCATCACCTTCACACTTGCACATATTCAATTTCTCAACACACTTTTGCACATAGTCGGTTACCTTAAGGAGTTCGACACACGTTTAACCACTTTGGTACATTACACACAACTAAATTAAGCATTACTCGTCTGCACTATCATAATCCATTTACTTATCGCAAGAGTAAAATACTTTCATTTTACAAGAAGGGTTGCCTATGGCTCAAATAACTACAACACACAAAATTTTGGCACAACTTGGAGAATTACAATAGTAAAGCATTTAGGGAAGGAATGGGATGTCTTTGCACCAAATGGGACACAATACTAGTTCTCTTATGGACAAGAATTCACACGACCACTTCTAAAATTGTTTAAACAAATAGGGGTATTTTTCTTTCATCTCATCTTCCGCTTCCCACGTGTCCTCTTCGACTTGTTGACTTTGCCATAACACTTTAACTGAAGCAATTTCCTTATTTCGCAAT
>MU747441.1:0-15516 GCA_026770625.1 Nicotiana glauca | reverse complement strand
GGAAGTATAATACAACTTTATCTTTCAAGTTAATATTTAGTAACATCATGCACCCAGTTATCAAACTGGGGCAGAAAATTTTCTTTGTTTTGTATATTTGTTGTAAGCAGGAGCCCACCTGAAGAACAAGAGAATATCTTTTCAAATTCAGCAAGCAGGCGCCCACCTGAAGAACAAGGGAATGTCTTTTCAAATTCATCAAGCAGGCACCCACCTGAAGAAAAAGGGAATATCTTTTGAAATGCAGTAAGCAGGCACCCACCTAGAAAACGAGGGAAGTATAATCTAAATTCTAGCTTTGAGTTTTAATATCTAATAACATGATATGCCCAGTCACCATACTAGGGCAGAATATTTTCTTTGGTTGTTGTTTTGTCGTAAGCAGGAGCCCACCTGGAGAACAAGGGAATACATTTTAAAAGGAATCGCAAGCGGGAGCCCACCTGAAGAACAAAGGGAATATTTTTCAAATGCAGCAAGCAGGAGCCCACCTGGAAAATGGACACATATTTCAAATTGAAGTGGTCGAACATCGTCATCAAGGTAACAACAAGAATGTCGTTGGAAGAATACAAGATACAAGTTCAAGGCAATACAAGAGGAAGTTGGAAGACATACATAGGATTTTTGTAGTCATAGACCATAGCTTAGGCTAGTTTCTTTTATTTTACTTCTTTTATTTTACCATGATGTAATAAGGGGGCAGTCAGTAGTAACAGCAGTTACAACAGCAACAGCAGTGAGATCACAGTCCCTGGTAGTCCCCAGCTACCAGACATTCCTAAACTACACTGACCTGATTCCTGTTTAGCCCAGGATATGTAGGCAACCTCTGAAGCAGGGAGCGGTCAAAACTTTTCAAAATGCTTTACAACGGATTACTCGAACGGGCAAAAATCGTTCATAGTTGCTCACTTGTCTTTGCGCGAAAACTCTTCGTGTTCCCGAGCAAAGAGGGGCAGCTGTGAGCACGTGATTTTTGCCCTATATATGAGTTATTCCCATAAAATTCAAACAAAAGGTTTTTCTTTATTTACAATTTTGGTGAGTTTTGTGTTAATCGTTTGCATGTTAAAATACAAAAAATTGCATTTTAGGAATATAATTACACATTTTAGGATTAGGCAGGTATTAATTCATTTTTAGGAACAAATTAAAGAAAAATTCAAAAATAGCCTTTTAGTATTTTAGTTAAAATTACCATAAAATTGAAGTTAATTAGTTTTACAATTTAACAAAAGGAAAATAAATACAAAAATACAAAGAAACGAAATACAAAAATACAATACAAAAATACATGGCAAAAAAGAGGGCTGAAACTCGGATCAGCTAGCCCAAAGTTAGTTCGCCCAAGCGAAACAAACAACCCACGCCCAAAAGTTGCCCACCCGGTCCAATCCCGAAAATAATGAAACGACGGCGTAGGTGTCGACTGATCTAAGCCCTTGATGGTTTGATCTAACGGCCTGGAAATTTTGTAAGATAATTTGTATACTGATATTCAGATATTACCCTAGTATCTCTAAAGGCCGTCGTCTCCAAAATGTTCCATGGGCAGAGAATGGTAACGCCACCGCCGGAATTCGCCCTACGGCGGCGGCCGGAGTCCAACGACGCCCAAATTCATGTCGCTTACTCCCTTTCCTCTCCTCATCCCAAGCCCACCACCGTTTTTCTTCAAACATCACTCAAACATCCTAAAACCCCAAAACCCTAGCGCCGCCACCACCACCCACGGCGGCGCCGCCACCCCAAACCTCCCAAAGTTCACACCCCACGCTCTTCCCACACTTCTCATGCCTGGTGAACATTCTTTTTCCTCGAGTCATTGTCATTTTCGTCGTATAGCCATTTGAAGAATCGGCCGAATGCTACGTTGGTCTCCTCAAGCTCAAGTAGTTCCAGTTAACAATCGAGATCTTTTAAGCCCAACTTTTGTTCAAGGAGTCAAACAAAACAAATTAAAGAGAAAGAAGAAAGATAAGTTCTTAATCCCTGTTTCTTGGTTTTCTGATCTCTGTCGCGCATGTATTCATTCTTCGTAGATTATTTGTTGTTCCTTGAATTCTGCCGGAGTATTAGTCCGAGTCTGATAATGTTAGCATAAGTAATAAAATCTGATCAAGTAGTGGACTTTCTTTGGATAATTTTAGTCGTATCAGTATGAACTGTGATTACCAATTGGATTAATTAGTTATTAGAATTCTGATTGTGATTAATTGAGTCGTTTGGATACAGCTGTTCAAATTTCAATTAGAACTTAATTGCTGAAATATGATTGAAATTAGGGTTCTTCAGTATAATTGATTGATTATAGTTGGTTAACTAGAATTAGTTAATAATCAGTTGGTATTTCAGGGAGAAAAGGGGTAAAAAAAATAGTAAGGGTCATGGGGTAAATAGGATCTAGATTCAAGGGTAGTTTGGGGATACAAAGGGGAGTTCAGTAATAACATCAAGGAAGTAGGGGTACTATGGGCATGATAAAAGAGTAAATCAGTGAATACTAAAGGCAAGTGAGGGTAGAATAGACAATTCAAGGAAAAGGAACATGGTAGAAGCAACTAGAATACTCTAGAAGGGGTTGTAATGCAAGATTTAACAAATTAAGTGTAGTAACTTGTTTAACAAGTCAGAAAAAGGGGGGCTGATTTGAAAACACTGAAAATTAATTTTCCCTCCATTCTCAACTCTATAAATAAGGCAGTATTTGCCTTAATTAAAAAAGTTTTTGGAACCCTAAAAAATCTACAAAAATCTATGCTATATTCCAGATCTGAAACTAACAGTTTCAGATCAAAAATCTCCTCCATCTACATCTGAAACAACTCAAAAAATCCAAAAAATAGAGAGAACTAGTAAGAATTCAGAAGAGATACTGTTGTATTGAACTTTACAGCTTGAATCTCAATCTTAAAAGTACCATTTAGATTAGATGAATACTGGTTTGGTTACTGCAATTCTGATTGACTATTGAAGACGTATAACTGGTTGTTTTATTTTTTTATCCTGTTGTGGCTGGATTCAAATTACTGATCTGTTAATGTTGTTGCTATTGGAAAACTACTGAACTTCATTTCTTCTCAATAATTTCTCAGGTACTACTCGATCTCTATGTTGATGAAGCTGTTAAAAAGGAATTGGGATCATGAAAGTCTTAATAGAAATTCTGCTTTCCTGAGTTTGTTGTTTCCTTTTGGCTTGTAATTAAATCAGTTATCAAGTGTTGATTACTTTTATTTGAATTATAGAATTTGATTGTAAAGGACTGTATAACTGGACTATTATTTCAATTTGTGCATTAGCAAGCTTAGATTGAGGTAGCATTTGATTTAGTAACAATTTTGTTAGCGATAGTTAGAACTAACTGTAATAGTGACAGTATGTAACAGAAAATTTAAAAGGCATGGTTCATGGTTTTTTTTTAAAAAAAATAGATAAATAACATATATCAATTTCATGAGCCTTCAGCCGCAGTACTAATTCTAGTGAATCAGAATTCGAAACATTAGTGAGCCTTAGTTTAATTCATGTTTTCTGTTTAATCCTTACTTCATTGCTGTCTACAATACATAGAAATAAATAGATAAATGAATGAATATGCATACAAAAAAAAATAAAAAAAAATGTAAAAATCAGTATTCATATTAGAATCAAGATTAAATAATAAATAAATTTTTTTTTGAATTAATGCTATTGTAATATTTTCACAGTTAATCTCATGAAAAAGTAACTATTTCGGACTGAACATCAGTGGAACCTGGGCCTCTTTCGCCTCTCATGCTATGTTTGAATTTGGACCATAAAAGTTATGGGCCTGATTTTGCTTAATGCAACTTAATCAAATTTTCTTCTCTTAGAGACAATAGATAAAAATCGAAAAATAGCAGTCATTCTTTAGTCAGCCTTTAAATAAATTGAGATGAGCCTCGCTGCATTAAATACACAATTGCGGGACCCTCAAATAATTGTTATGAAAAATCTTAGATTTGTAAGGACCGTTTAGCAAATTTCACGGCCTTTTCCAAAGTTAATAAGACGTAGATGCTTTAGGCACAGTTTTTAATAATTTTAACCTTCCTAATACGGGTGTGCATTTCATACGACCCAAATCCAAATCCTAGAACGTTGAATAAGAATGTATCAAGGATCCGGGTGCATTTCATGTGACATAATCCGAAAATACGTTCTTAAATGATGTTCACTTTCTTAAAATAAAAATAATTTGGACAAAAGCGGTAATTAATTCTAAAAAATGCACAAATAGGCTAATATGTATTAAAATCAAATATTTTAGCCAAATATGACTGTTGAGCGACCGTGCTAGAACCACGAAACTTGGGAATGCCTAACACCTTCTCCCGAGTTAACAGAATTCCTTACTCGGATTTCTGGTTCACGACTGTTAAACAGAGTCAAACCCTTCCTCGATTCGGGATTCAAAAACGGTGACTTGGGACACCATAAATCTCCCAAGTGGCGGCTCTGATTTCTTAAATAAAAACGAATCCCGTTTTGATTGTCCTTAAATTGGAAAAACTCCTTTATTACTATATCTCTTCCCGAGGTGTAGTAAAGGCCGATAAAGCTTAGCGGAAAAAGGAGGTGTGACAAATGCCTCATTTCATTGATAAAGATAAGATGAATCCCAAATAGACCTTGAATAAATAAGAAATAAAAGTCACTAATAACCATCGACCTTGTTACATTTTATGTAAAGAAGATAAATTCCTATCTACTTGGTCCTAGAAGGACCATTCCCAGATTCGGCATCCTTGGCTCCTTCGAACAGCTTCCCCAACTCGCGAAGTCCCAGTAACAGGTATGCTCTGTCTAGATATCCGCCTTCATCCTCCTTAGCCTCTTGACAATCTTCAATCCTTTTGAGAAACCTTCTTTCCAATTCTATGCCTCGCTCCAAGTATTCTAGTCTTTTGTTGTCGTTGGTAGCCATATCTTTCCATTCCTCGATTAGCTTTTGGTTGGACTCTTGTATTTCACGATGTTCACTTTTGCACTCGCGGATCCTTTTGCGCAACTGATTGTACTTGACTTGCTCATAAGCCTTTTCATCTATGATCCTGTGGCGTCAAACAAACCCGAGGTGGCCCAGACCATCATGATTGTCTTCCAACAAACATGAATAGAAAGGAGTGCAATTGGCATTGTATCGGTCTTACTCTATGGTGTCTCTTCCCATCACAATCTTGTTATGCCACATGTGTTGGGCTTGGCACTTGTAAGGACTATCATCGCCTTGGAAGTCAGCTCGAAAGTGGCTCATCTTGTCAACCCTGGGTATGACCTATTTCCTACTAGCTTGCCTCAGAACTCGAAGAGGGACGTAAGGGTAGGTTCCCCTTAGGCAAATTAGTATCAGGAAAGGTGCGTCTGTAGATTGGACAATGAACTCCTCTATCGAAAACCATTCAAAACTTGTTCCTCGGTCAGATTATAAAATAGCTCAACCCATCCTTTAGCATCCTCAGGCTGGGCGAACATGTCAGTGATGTAATTCATTCGCTTTGGATGGTGGAAAGAGATGTGATCATCCCAGTCCTTACACTGAATTTGTTGTCGATATTTGCCCTTTTGGAGATGCTCCATGAGCCAAAGATGAAGTAGCGAATTGTAGCCTTCGAAGTGTTTTTCTCCTTGTTGACACCTTTCTAATGCCTGGTATATGTCTGCAATAATCATCGGTTCAATACTGAATGCCTGCCCACCAATGCCCTCCATTAGGGTATTGGTTACCATAACTAGCCTAGTATGAATTCTACCTTTCTTCATCGGAAATACAACCAGACCTAGGAATCAAAATATGAAGACGAAAACCCTGCGGTGGACGTGTCCCAAGGACGTGATGGCAAACTTGCCAGAGTAGGTGATCGTACCTTTTATACAAGTAGTCAAAAGGGGTGTATGAATCCTTCAAGCATATCAATTCCGGATTCTTTTTCAAACCCAGCATTTTCAGGAAGCCTCTACCTTTGCGATTCTCAGGCATTAGCAAGCTTGGAGTTTCCCATTCTATCTCCTTTAGCAAAGGTGTTATTTTAATACCCCCAAAGCGAAATACAACTCTTTCACAATACCAAAACAATGTGGCAGCCTCTATGATCATGTTATTGGCTTGGATTTCCAGGAGGAATAGCAGATTTCCCAGATATTTTCTAATGGGATTATGATCACTAGAGTGTAAGTCTTTCCACCAGCTTAGCAACCTTAGGTGACCATGCTGAATCTGGGCACTTCGTGCCTCATATTCCTGCAAGGCAAATAAGGTTAGACCTGTACCCCCACCAGACACGTCTATTTAATATCAACAATTAGCTGGAAGCATTTACATCTCCATTTAAATACACAGAACATGACAACGTCCGTTTTGGGTTTAGGAAACCCAATGGACATTGGACAAGGCTATCTTAAAGGATCATTATGCGGACAACATCACTGATCCGGCTAGGCTTGACAATGATGGATGCACAATTTGAACAGAGTAAGGTTTCTATGGGGTTTTAAACTGGTACCCTTAAGCGGACTACTCAAGGGGGAAGACTTAGAACTGTCGACTGCACTGCTGATCAACTAGTTTTGACGCATGATTATGAAATAATTAAAAGCATATTGACATGTATTTGCACATTAAGAAAGCGATAAATACAATAGTTTCATAATTTAAAGAAATAAAGAAAAGAAAACAAGGAAGATATGTAAATTTTGCCTTTTAAAGAAGAAATTAAATGCTTAAAGGAACTAAACAGATTGCACATAGGGAGAGGTACAAATTCACGAGCATAATCTGAAATGGTAAAAGCTTAAAAAAAATTCCACAGCAGAGTCGCCATGCTGTCGCGCCCTCTTTTTCCTTTGTGGAAATCGAGTTTATAACATTCAGGTGGAACAAATCTTTTCTTTCGAGAAAGGGGTTTTGCAATTTCGACGAGTCACCACCTAACGATTTTAAGGTGTGTTAGAGCACCTATGGGGTTCAGCTACAACTACATTTTTTGATAACCAGAGATAGGGTAAGGGCTTGAAATTATCCCAAGTGAAAGGTGTTAGGCACCCCTCAGGATCCACTAGTGTGGTTCCCATCCAGATAGTTCTTTGTGAATTTGTGAAATTAGCAAGTTAAGAGACAAGGCTCAAATAAAAGGTTAAATACCCAAGTGTTTGGAAATAAAAAAAAGTTTTGAAAGAGTTATAACTAAACATGCTAACGAATATAAAGGGGGTCCTAGGTTTATTTATAATATGGATCACATCAATGCAATACCCAGTAATCACTCCTCAAAAGAGGGGCTACACTTGGTATTAGATCACCGGTCATCATATCCATATCTACCCTTCCCGCCCCGTAAAGGTATTAAAGCGCGGATTCGTCTCGACCTCTATTGCATGCTATTACCTGTTCTATTCCTATCAGTCTCGGAATTTAGGACTACTCTTTCCCATAAGAGGGAGGATTTTAGGCTCACTCTTGGTTTTTTAAAGGTAAAAGACTAAGGTGACATTCAAAATACATAGGACTGCATATTAGGGGAAACATGTAAACAACTAAGAGGCTCATATATACCTACTCAAGTAAAGCACATAATTAGCATGACTTAAACACATATAGCGTCATAATTTAAAGTACTAAGACATGGGATTTTTAGTTGTTAAAGAAGACCAATTTATTACATAATACAGATAAGAAGTCCGAATTAGACCTGCCTACTGGTTGCAGCAGTTGCTAATTAAAGAAAGGCGGATTTAGTTTTATCATTATTACCTAAGGCTTGTCTAATCGTGCATCGACGATACCTTATAAGCATAACGTTTATTGCTAATTCAAATGGCAAAGCAATGATAGTTTTAAACGAACAATTTGGATCCTATAGGAATGCTTTCTAAACCGCAAAAAAGAGTAGGTTGTTTAAACTGATTCAATACAATGCGAGTCAAGCTAATTTTTACCTAAAATGGTTTTAGATCTTATAGCCGTAATCCCAGTTGTTGATGATTTTAATCTCTACAGACATGGTATCTAGTATTAAAGGCTGATTTGGTCCTATAGGCATTGTATCTAATGAAATAAAGTAGGAAGGATTAATTTGATCACTGCGAAATTCTTATAGGCATGATTTCTATAAAATATTGATATTAACCTTATAGGCATGACATCTAATTTTGAAGTTGATTTTAACCTTGTAAATATGTGTCTAATTATAGCCATTAGATCTTATAGGCATGATTTCTAAGTGGTTAAATGATCATGCAGAACTTTGTTAATTAGATCCTATAGGCAGTATATCTAAACGTAGAAGTAAACATGCAGAATTTATTAAACTAATCATATAGGTAGGATATCTAAGCGTACAAGTAAACATGCAAAATTTATTAAACAATCCTATAGGCAGGATATCTAACCATAGAAGTAAACATGCAGGATTTATTAAACAAATCCTATAGTCAGGACATCTACCCTTAAAACATGCATAATTACCCATCCCTATTCACTAGCCAACCCCAATATTTGTTACAAATTATTACATACCAAATACTGAATTAAATCAGAAGTGCAAAAATAAGAAATTACAACCAAAGAAGCCTGATCTTGACTTCCTGTCTGGCTTATATAACTAATCACTTTAAATTCCACTTATTTCAAAGCCTTTCTCAGACCTGGGTGTGTCAAAGTTCCCTAAGGTCCTCAAGGGACCCCGGACAGTGCTTACACCCAGGTTTGCATAACCAGATAAAGATGACTGTAGTGTGAAAAAGCCAACCCTTATGTGTCCATGTCCAGAGGGAGCTCAAGGGTCTCAAAGCAAGGCTTACATAAGAGGGGAAAGACTTATGTTCTAGGAATACGGTGAAAGAACAAAACATAGAGATTTATTTAAAAACGGGACTAGGAAATAGTAAGTGATAAGGGTGATTTGAAAATAGTACTATTGCAACTCAAACTACACATAATCAGTAATTACACAACGGGTTTAGGGGTTTTGGGAATACATGGCCTGAAGCATATGATCCTAGGAGGGGTCAGGTTTGGAGATGCACATCAATAGATGATGTTGGCATGCTCACAAACTGGCCAGAGAATACAAACACAAGGAAGGGATGTGGGTTTTGATATTCATACACAATAGGAGAGCATTAACTTAAAAAGGGAAGGGAACACATTGCCACATGCTAGTAATGTAACTTGATTGCAGAAACATAAGCAGAAGTGGACAAGTATGAATAAGTTGTAACAATTACAGAAACATGTTGTTGTTGATGCTTGAAAATTAACTATGACATACCAGTAAGAAGCAAAATGCAGAAAGAAAAAGTAACCGAATTCCCACAGCCTAGCCTCGGCTTTCAGCCAGCTAGACAAACTAGTAGCACAAGTAGTAACAGAGAAAAGAGAGAGTTTTGAGTGAAGTGTGTGTTCTGAACTAAGATAGTTCGTGTGTTTAAAAAAAAGAAGGGTGGGTATTTATAGTTTTTAAAACAAGTGGTAAGTAATGTAATAAGTAAGGTCTTAACAAAAACATGGAAACAATCACAAATTAGAATCAATTAACATAAGTGATTCCCTTTAATTAAGGAATCATTATGTAACGGGTAGCGCAAGTTTTAATTAATGAAAGAAAATTAGTTTGACGACAAATTGATTATTGCCGTATAAGGGGCAGTAAAATCATGAAGTAACAATCAGGTG
The DNA here is from genome assembly GCA_026770625.1 of Nicotiana glauca. Lineage (NCBI taxonomy): Eukaryota > Viridiplantae > Streptophyta > Magnoliopsida > Solanales > Solanaceae > Nicotiana > Nicotiana glauca. Next base: position 5,816 of record MU747441.1, on the reverse strand, counting down.
TAAGTACGAAAATAAGCTTATTTTCGGGAAAGGATTCAGCAAGGTAAAATATCACAGCAAAGGAAAAGAATCAATTAATTTTAAACGGGTGAGTGAAATTAGGGTTCATAAAAGAAAAGCTTTTGTAATCAGTCACAAGATCAAGATCAATCAAGGAAGAGGCTTTAGCATATGAATAGAGTGAACAGGACCACCAAACATGCGAGGCCAAGCATATTGGCAAAAGAGATAGCACAAATATACAGTAGTGGCAGAAATAAGCTAGGATTCATTAATAAAGAAAACATTCGAGGCACAATAGTCAAGTAGGTCAAGTAACATAGAATCAACCATGAAGAAAAACATAGTATTAGGAAAAAGAAATCAGAAACAGGTAAAGATCTCACAGTAACATATGGGGAAACCTCTTGAGAAGTTAGGGTTTCAACAAAAGTCGAGTTAAAAAGATAGTAAAACTCAGAATCAAATAAGTAACATAAAGAAAAGAGAGTCTAAAACAAGGAACCTTTAATTGGGTCTAGTATAATTTCAAACAAATAGTCTCAGACCAAAAAGATCTAGGGTTTTCCACAATAATCGTGTTTTAAAAGATGGTAAAACCTAGAATCAAATAAGTCAAACAAGAATGAAGAACGTAATAAAGCAAGTACACATTTAAATAAACAATTTCCAAAACTCAGATAAGACTAGAAGAACTAGGGTTTTTAACATGTTGAAATAGATTAGAAGAACAACATGAGCAAGTGGCAAAATCATCAAACAACATTAAGATCAGAGAAGAAAAGTTAAACGAAAACCTTAATCATTGGAAAACAAAGAGTCATTTTGAAAGAAAAATTGAAGAAACTTCGAGAAACCACTTAAAAGTTCATGGTAGATAGATCTGAAAGAAATCAAAAGGTCTTAGAGATTAGGGTTTCAAAAAACCCAAAAGAAATGAGAAAGATCTCAAAAGTTAACGGTCTAACCAGAAAAATCAAGGATCTTCCTTGAAAAGCCATGAATGGCCGGAGAAAGGTCGTGGATGGCCGAAGAAAGGTCGTGACAATAGTCGAGCAAGGACTGGACCAGAATCCTTCGAGGTCTGGTCATGAAACCATATAACCAAACATCTAGGAGCTATGGAAGGCTGGTACAGGTCTCAAATGACCATGGAAGGCCATGGATTAGGTAGGTATTATGGTGCATTAGGGACGGCGGCTAGGGTTCATGAGATTTTCGGAGAGAGTTGAGAGAGAAAAGGGATTCAAGGGCAACGGTAGGTGAGAAATGAGGTAGGTTTAGGGGTTGGTTTGTGTTAAAAATGGTATGGTGGTCCGGTGGCCATTGATCATTTTGATCAACGATCCAGATTGAATGGGGTAGGTAGGGGTTTGGGTTTGGGTTGGTTCAATTTGAAAGTGGGTCTGGGTTTTATTAGGATAGGGCCGGGGAAATTGGGTTTCATTGGGGTAGGATTTAGGCTATAATTGAAAGGTAATTGGGCTACAATTTAAATAGCCAATTTTTACTTTTAAAATTATAATAAATAGTAAATCGATTTCTGGAAATAAATTGAAAGTACTAAAATAATTTATGGGATATAATTGGCACTTACAAATATAGGACTCGATTTTATGAACATAAATGCAATTAAACATTAAAAGAGGCTAGTATCGCAATTATGCACTTTAGCTTTGATAAATACTAAATAAATTTATAAAAATATGCCTAAATTACCTTAACTATATTTTAGCATACAGATGAAAATATAATATATTATTTTCCAAAAATATTAAATTTGGAAATGATTATTTGGTTTTATGGATAAAAATGGGAAATAAATTGATTGAAAAAACATTTAAAATTATGGAAAAAATAATAAAACACTTGAATATGCTTACATATGCATGTATATGCCTTTTTAAAGTTATTTTGCATAATAAAAATAAATAGGAAAAAATTAGATGTCAACACAAGGCTCTCCTCTAATAACATATACAAAAAACAACAATGAGAGCAATACAATAAGAACAACATCAACAATATGGTACAAAATATTTTATTAACAAGTCATCAACATATCACGACGAGCGGCAAGCTCAAATTGAATCCCTTCAACATCCTTCAACCCAATTATCACCCCTTATAGACTTCTTACATTAACTTAAAAGTATCATTAACATGATAATAAAGTCGCTCATCAATTATTCCATCCTTATACCATATATTTATAACAAAGGAAACAATCCACAACTTCAATTATCCTCAATTAGCGACTTCATTCACTAGTTCGTGTCTAGTCCATCTATTTAACATAATCAGTATAAAAATATCCTTAAGAACATGAAAGAACACAATATAAATACCTCCTACAATAGCTCCAACTCAAATCCAAGTTATATTTAGCTTACAACAACCCTCAATGGCAATACAACACCATAGAAGTGACTTAAGCTAATCCAAGTATTATCTTGTAGGTTATCATCCTAACAACTTAACCAGCATACAAGATAGCTTAAGCACGGTTAGTAGTCTATTATAATCACCTTATCCAGTAGCAAAAACTTTAAATTTCAGCTAAACATAGCCCACAACTATACTCAATGACAACATAACCTCAAAGAGGTGGTGTTCTTCACTAGAACTAACTTTTGATGGTGAAATATGGTGTAATCCATTTGAAAGACTTGAAATAACCTTGGGTTGATATTCAAACTGTGGGATAGTACTTTACATAATTGAAACCACTTAAAACAACAACCCTCACAAACTGGAACCAGCCAAAAATCAGCAACAACAAGAAGAATAAGAAACTTACTAGCGTGACGGGAGTCCCGACACTTGATTTGTGTCATTTTCCCTTTGTTTAGGTCTTGGATCATGAGATAACTTTGTGAGAGTTTGTTTAGGTGTCTAAGGTGTGAATATAATGAAAAATAATGAGTTAAAGCGGTGTTGAATCATCTTATATATATCAATATATCTCAACCGACATTGTGGGTTCCATAGAGAGCTGCTTGCTGCAGTCTCGCAAAAATGTTAATATCTATCTACTCCGATATCGTATCAACCAATTGTTTATTGATTTAGAAACTAAAATTATATATATTCAACTTGGTAGGTAAATCACCCCATAATTCGAAGTAAATTGGTAGAAAATAGCATCTACATTTGACCTAGTTTTCAGCACATTTATGAATGTGACTTGTGACGACCTTCGCTAACTTTTGTTCCACAACTTGCTTGACTTAAAAAAATAAAACACGAATATCGTATGACTCAAATAAATCATAACATAATCTTCGTACCTTGTTAAGTACCCTAGTCTCATCACAAAAGTACACGTTATAATATTCCCAACTTGTATTCAACGAAACTTATATTCTTCTATTTGTTTAGACTCTTAGCCTTTCATCCCACTTGTTACTTGATATCCATGATATTAAAGATTTGTAATCTCTAAGGTAACATAATTAACTTAATTTATTTTCCCTGAAAGATAATTTTATTTTTGAGCTTACATCAATTGACTTACGAATACTCTTTTGTACGAAGATATGGGGTGTAACATCATTTCCCCTTTTGGAACATTAGTACTCGAATTTTGACTGATGCATTTATAAGTCTCATAACCTATAGCTCTTACAAAAACTTTACTACTGCTCTTTCCATCTAGGCAATTGTTCTATGAGTAAATCCAAAGGCAAGTGCATTTCCCCTTTAGGTCTCTTTCTCATACCACGACTTGTGGTCTGAATTCTTCTAATATCATAATGGTTGATATCTTATGTCATGAAGCCCGTATGACTATGTCTTTATATGTGCGCCTATTTGACTCTTCTCTACTTTTTACTTTAGATTCAGGCCAATCTCTAGGCCTCATTTTGCAAACATATACAGAACTATGACAAGTTGTCCCTTTGGTAATTTATAGATGTACTAAAGTTTTTTGCTTGGTACGTTGTCGAACTTATGACTATTGCCATATCTTGTTTCATATTATCGGTTAGATATTCTTATAGCTTTGCTATATCTAGGTAGCTTATTTTAAAACACAATACTTACTTTGATTTATTGTGGCCAAGGTTTTCTACCCAACTCCAGGTTACTCTGTCACTGCTTATCATATATGTATAAATTAAAGTCCCTTAAGCGTGGCCGACACCTAGTGCCATACTCAGGCTGAGCGTACCACTCTGTAACTGTGAATTCAAGAGGGGTAATCCTCAAAATAGGTCGATGAGGCCATATTCTGAATCATATGAAAATAACATCTACAACTAGTAATATCAAACTAAACATCTACATAGGGTTGGTAAAGCCACAATATTGATATAAAAATGTACAGGACTCGTCTACAAGCCACTACGGATAACTGAATTGTATCATGGTCGGTACAGGGCCTCAACCTACCTAACAAACCTGTATTGTGACGACACAAAGGGTCATCACCTGTTTTCCTCATCTGTTCCGTGCTTCCGAGGCCTTAAAAACCTCATTTTCTATTGCCTCAATTTGCGTGCACTGTCCGAGCGCATAGCCGAAAAGCTTTTATGTTAAAATATATGAATTCTGTGAAAAATTTGAGAAATTATGATATTAATATTGATAGAGTTGACTTTGGTCAACATTTTTAGTAAACGGATCAGGACCCGAGATTGGACGGTCCGTAGAAAAATATGGGACTCAGGCATGTGCCCGGGGTTGAAATCCGAGGTCCAGAACCCCGGTAAAAGAATTTTTCTGTTAAATTGTTCTCTGAAATTATTAAGGAAAAATGAAAATGAAAATGGGTTAGAAAATATAGGTATCAGGCTCGTATTTTGGTTCCGACGCCCGATACAGGTCATAAATATTGGTTAAGCACTTTCTGTAAAGTTTGGTTGAAAAGGGACGTCGTTTGATGTGTTTCGGACCTAAATAGCTAAAGTTGGATGTTATGAGTCTTGAAATAAAAATTATGAGTTTTGGGGGGTTGATTCTTTGATTTTGATGTTATTTTAGCGATTTGATTGCTCGATCAAGTTCGTAGGATGTTATTGAGTTAGTGTGTGTGTTTGGTTGGGAGCCCCGAGGGCTCGGGTGTGATTCGGAGGTGGTTCGGGGTGTTTTGGACTTAGGAAAACTGGCAGATTTTCTGCAATTTTTACTCAGAGAATTCCTTTTTCACGAACGCGTGCATGCCTCGCGTTCGCGGTGCCCAGCCTGCACTTCTTCTTTGCGTTCGCGGACAACTTCTCGCATTCGCGATGCCCAGTCTTTCCCTTCCTTCGCGTTCGTGATCCCCGCATCGCGTTCGCGTAGAACAACTGTGAAGCCCCCTAAATTTCTTCTACGCGTTCGCGACTTAGTCCACGCGAACGTGATGCCCATTCTGTCCAACCCTTTGCGAACGCGACACTGTGCGCGCGAACGCGAAGGGAAAATTTTCGCCTAGTGATTTAATACCCAGAAATAGAACAGACGGGATTTTATCCCATTTTCTCAAAACTCTCTCTTCATCAGACTTTTTGGGTAAGTTATTCTTGACTCGTCTTCTTCTTTTTTCCATCAATATTATTCGAATTCCTAGGCCTAAACATGTGTTAATGGGTAGAAATATTAGAGAAATGGGTATAGTTAGGGTTTTCAAAGAATATGTGATTTGGACCTCGTTTTGGGGTCGAATTTAAGAACAAATTATATATTTGCACTAGTGGGAGTATGGGTGAATTAAATTTTGTTCGAACCTCGGGTTTTGACCAAGCGGGCCCGGGGTCGTGTCACGACCCAAACCAAAGGGCCGCAACGTGCACCCGGTGCCTAACTCAACCGAGTACCAACGTAACATATCT
>MU747440.1:72720-135050 GCA_026770625.1 Nicotiana glauca | reverse complement strand
GGGGGGGGGGGGGGGGTAGTGAAAAAGAAGGTGTGACAATCTCCTGCTACCCAATTACTATGTTAAAGTTATTACTGTGGAGCAGAGATGCGGGAGAATTTTTGCATGTGCGGACTCGCACCTGCGCATGGAGGATCGCAGAAGCAAAAATGTATTGGGGTCGCTAGTCCGCAGAAGTGGATGGTTCACGCAGATACACGGGTGAAATGGTTGGTCGCAATGGATTTCCGTAGATGCGGATGATGGACCGTAGAAGCGGCTAAGTGTCCGCATAAGCAGAATGACTGGGCAGAACATATAAATTCAAGAGGTTCGCAATTTTTTTTCATTTTGGATATTCCAAGCTCGATCTAGGGCAATTTTTGAGAGGGTTTTTTAGGAGATTCTTGAGGTAAGTCACTTGTGCTCATTTTTATTCAATAATCTTGTTTCCTCATTAAATTTCCCACATAGATTATGTGGTTTTGAGGTGAAATTTGGGGGTTTAAAGCTAGGGAATTAGAGAGTTTGATTTGGGGATTTAGGTGGCGATTTGGTGTTGGATTTTGGTAAATTTGGTATAGTTGAAATTGAAGTTGAATGGGCTTTTGATTTTTGTGACTTTTGTCAGATTTCGAGACGTGGGCCTAGGGGTCTTCTTTGGGGTGATTTTTGGCTTTTGATTAATAACTCCGTATTTTCTTATGGAATTGATTCCTTTAGCCCTTATCCATTGTATCATACTGTTTGTGGCTACATTCAGGACATTTGGACACTGATTTGCGAGACAAAAGTGTGTTGAAGTAGAGATTTGCTCAGATTGAGATAAGTAACACTTCTAAACTTGACCATGAGGGTTCGAAACCTAGAATTATTTGTTATATGATTGGTGTTGAGGTGATGCACATACCAAGTGACAGGCGTGCGGACGTGAACCTTGAGAATTATTACTCGGTCAATTCCATGAAACTGTACAGTGGATTTTATCTTGTTGATATCCGTGTTTTCATCATGTGATAAAGTAATTGAGTTGTCGATCATACCAGGGATGATGTCTAGGCTATATGCTGATACTGTTGAGACTGTAGTGGTCGTTTCTTGCTATTGACGTATTGATTTCATTGAAAATTTGTACTCAATCATATTCATCCATTACATATCATATCCCAGTCTCTATTGCTATTTATTGATACATCATATCATTATTTTCGGGCTAATATCATGACATTGTAAGCTAGTGAGAGAGAGACTGGAGAGATTGATGGTTGAGCGAGGTCGAGGGCCTAATTATGAGTGACTTTTTATGTGATCAGACTGCACGCCGCAATGGGTTTTACTGATTTATACCTGGATCTGGCTTATGATAGCGTTTGGGTTGAAGGAGCCCCTCTGGAGTCTGCGCACACCCCAATGAGCACGGTTGATTTATATTGAGGGATGGATCTTCCATGTACTTAAATCTTGTCCGAAGCATTTATACCTAGGGATGGATCTGCCCCATGGGCTGGATTGGCACTACCCAGTGCCGAGTGATGACTGTCAGTTGATGTATATATTTTCAGAATGGATCTTCCCTGGGTCAGATTGGCCATATATAGTACTGAGTGATTGGGAAATTTGAGAGCGTGAGAATATGAAGGCTTTCAACATGGTACATCATATACAACATGTGCATTGTCATGTAGAAGTAGAGAAGTTGTTGTAACGACCCAACCAGTCGTTTTGAGCATTGGCACTTCGCTCAGTTGTTTAAGGGCATGAGTAGATCCATATGATGTATTATGACTTATGTAAATCATCAATTTTGGTTTTCAAGTTATTCGAAATTGATTTGGAAGAATGATTCTCAGCTAGAAGCTTTAAATTTGAAAGGGTTGACCAAGTTTGACCTTTTAGTATTTAACCCCGAATTGGATTTTTGACGGTTTCTTTAGATCCGTTGGGTGATTTTGGACTTACGAGCGCGTTCGGATTTTTATTTGGAGGCCCGTAGTAGAATTTGGCTTGAAATGTCGAAAGTTGGAATTTTAGAAAGTTTGACCGGGAGTGGACTTTTTGATATCAAGGTCAGATTCTGATTTCGGAAGTTGGAACATGTTCGTAATATCAAATGTGAGGTGTTTGCAAAATTTGAAGTCAATGGAACGAGATTTGATAGGTTTCGGCATAGGTTGTGATGTTTGAAGTTTCAAAGTTTATTGATTTTGGATTGAGGGGTGATTCGTCGATTCGATGTTGCTATGTGTGTTTTGACGCCTCGGGTAGGTCCATATCATGTTAGGTGACTTGTAGGTATATTTAGACTTGGTCCAGAGTGGCTCGGGTGAGTTTCGGATGAGGTTCAGATCATTTTCATTTCATGGTTCATTGTTGAAGATTTCTGGTTCTGGTCTAACCGGACATGCAGAGTGTTGAGCGCAGGTGCGGAGCTGCAAAAGCGCCACTGTTATCGTAGAAGAGAGAAAGGGAGCTGGGAGTGAGGATCGTAGGTGCGTGTTCTTGGATGCACCTGCGCAACAGTAGATGCAGTTCAAGTGGGCAGAAGTGCGATCACAGATGTAGCTTAAATACCGTAGCTGCGAGGTATCGCTGAGTCAGGATGTTTCGCAGAAGCGAAGTTTTACCTCAAAAGCAGTGGTCACAGATTCAACGGATTGTCCACAAATGCGGAAGTGCTGGGCAGAATGTTCAATACAAGGGTTCGCAATTTTGGCTTCATTTTTAATTTCCAGGCTCGAATTGATGCGATTTTAGGAGAAATTTTTATCAGAAGGATTGGGGTAAGTATTCTACACTTAATTTTGATCTTATTCCATGAATCTATCTTCATTTTTAGCAATTGGTTGAAAATTTTAAAGAGAAAATTGGGGGTTTTGGCCTAAAATTCCATAATATGAATTTTCGAGTTTTGAACAACAATTTGGAGTCGGATTTGAGTGAAACTAGTATGGTTGGACTCGTAATTGAATGGGTTGTCGGATTTTTATGAGTTTTTTTGGGTTCCGAGGTGCGAGCCCGGGTGTGACCTTTGGCCGACTTTGGGTATTGATTAAGGATTCAATCTTTATCATTTGGAATTATTTCCTTGGGCTTTATTTGATGTGTTTGAGTTTCTTTTGGCTAGTTATAGGCCATTCGGAGGTCGGTACGTGCGTGATGTCATTCTTGGAGCATCACTTGTATTGCTCGTTATTGAAATTAGCTTGTCCGAGGTAGTAACTCTTCTAAACTTAGTGTTGAGGATGTGAAACCTGGAATTATGTGTTATGTGATTGGTGTTGAGGTGACGCACATGCTAGGTGACAGGCGTGTGGCGTGCACCGTGTGAATTGTGACTCCATTATTTCTGTGGTACTGTGAAGTTACCTGACCTTACTTGTAATCATGAAACTTTTACGTACTTGAGATATTGAGCTGTGATCCATATTAGACACCATGTCTAGGCTACATGCTTATCCTGTTGGGACCTACTGAGGTCATTTCTGTTGTTGAGATATTTACTTTCATTGCTTTATATACTCAGTCATACGTATTCAGCTGATTGTGAGGATATTGATACTATGTCACGTGAGATATCCGTGCAGATTATAGCGCTTGGGTTGTAGGAGCCCCTCTGGAGTCTGTACACACCCTCAGTGAGCGCGGTTGATTATATTGAGGGATGGATCTTCCCTAGACATGGATCTTGTCTGAAGTATTTATGTACCTGGAGATGGATCTTCTGCATGGGTCGGATTGGCCTTCCTCAGTACTGAGTGACTGATTGTCAGTGATGTATATATTCAGGAGCGGATCTTCCTTGGGCCGTATGGGCCATATACAGTACCGAGTGATTGAGCATGATGAGTGAAAAGTGTGAGATTGAATACTCTAAGAGTGTAAGTACATGATTCATCTCTGAGATACATGGCATTGGCATGCACACTTGGCATACATGCATAGAGATTCCTCATGTTGTACGGTATCACGTCATTCATGACTTTTTTACACATATTGATATGTGGGCATAGAGAGGTATTTTACACTTGCTACCTGGAAAGAAAATGAAACATCTTATTTATTGTGGAAAAGGATTTTAATAAAAATTTATAGTTTTCAAACTATCTCATATTTTTCGACGATTTCGGTAAAGGATTTGGGCTTTCACTGATACTCTTGAAAAACAGAACTATTTTCGAAAAAATTGTGAAAAAGCCGAGCATTTTATCTCTGAGCTATTTTCTTGTTTATGCTCTACATCGTTATGAATTATTGTTGGCTACTGGTGTTGGAACCAACATGTTCCATCTCGTCACTACTTTCAACCTAAGATTATGTTTGTTACTTATTGAGTATATGGGGATAATTGTAATCATACTACATGTTGATACCCAATTTTTACCTATGTATTTTATACAAAAAAAATGCTTTAAAAATAACATGTACAAACTATATAAGCATGCCCAAGTGTTTTGGTATTTTCTTAATTTTTAAAATTAATTTATTGTCCATTTTAGCAGTACAAAAATCAGTAATTATTCTCAAATCTATTAATTTTGGTGAATAATTTATTTTATTCTCATATATATACCAAAATATAGTTAAGGTGATATTTGTATATTTTTACAAATTTATCTGGTATTTTTAAAGCTAAATTGCATACAATTGCAATTTTAGCCTATTTTAAGATTAATAGCATTTTTATAACTGTAAAATTGGTTTCAATATTTTTTAATTAATATTTGTATATTATTAATTGGTTCAGTACTTTTAATTTGCTTTTAAAATTATTTTTATAAAATAAAAGAGAAAATTGGCTATTTAACATTTAGCCTCACTTTATTTCAATTACAGCCTCTTTTACATTTTACTTTTAACCCTTAACTGACCCAATCCTAACCCCAACCAGACCGGCCCATTTTTTAATTTGACCCAACCTATAACCCAATCCAAATAGCCCTACCCGGTTCCCACCTACCCTTTTAAATCTAGGCCGTTGATCATACATATCAACGACCATAATTTACCCTTCCATAATTAAACCCAAATGACCTACCCTAATCCCCCATTTTGTTTAGTCCGCCGCCTTTGAATACTCTCCACTCTCAAAACTCTCCCAAAGGTTCTTCGGAATCCTAGCCTGTCTCCTACCCTTTTCCTCCGTACTTCCACCGGAATCCATGGCTTCTCAAGCCATGGGTGGTCTATACTCACCCTTCTCCACCATTAACCCATATTTGTTTAAAGTGTTGAAGTTTGACCTCGACGATTCTCTTTCATATCTTCTCAGATCCTTGTTCATATGGCTTCTCCGGCCATGCTCAGGCATATTCAAGCACGATAAGGCTGATTCCTGACCTCTTCGACTCAAGATCTGATTTTTCTTCCAAGCCTTTCTCATTTCTAGGGTTTCTCCGAAACCCTAAGATGTTCGAGGTTTTCTCTGTTTATTTTCTTAAGATCTGTGATATATTTGTGTTCTACTCGACTTTTAAAGTATTTTCCCCAAATTTTCTTTTCAAAATCGTTTGTTTTCGATTTAGGGTTTCTGAAAGGTTTTCAAAATATCTTTCTGATTCTTTCTTCTGTTTTCTTTATGGGTGTTTGCCTATATTATGCTCGTATGTTTTCTTCTTCTTTTTTTATTTTTACTACGCATGTGTTGTTCTTCTGCTTTTCTTTTTCTACTATACATGTTACTCCTGTGCTCACACGCTAATCATTGTTATGTTTTCCTTACCCTTCTACTATATGTGTTTACTGTTGAGTTCTTTGATTTTGTTTGCTTTACTGGACTCTGTTTGTGTTCTTGCTAAACGTGTTTCATCTACTGTTTCTTAAAAGTTTACACCACCCTTTTCTCTTCTGAACTTGCTTAAGTTTCGAATTTTTCTTAAACATGTTCTTTTATGCTCATAAATCAACTTTTTCACCTTGTTGCCTCAGACCTGCTATCATATCTGTTGGTCTCTCATGAGTCTCTAAAAGAGACCTCTGAGTCTGTTATCTGTACTCTCGTCTCTGCTTATGATTCGAGTTGAACCCTAGGATTTGGGGTTTTCTTTGGCAAGTTTGATTTGTCTGCTTTATATATAAGAATTTATTCCTTCAAAAAGGTTTTGCCAACTACTAATTTTCTTTAATGAGGTTTGACTGATTGGTACTAATTTTCTCTAATTGAACCATCTTTACCTTTTCCCGACTTGGTTCATTCGAACAAAGCCTGCCACTTTAATTTTACTGGCTGTTTGATTGATTCCCTTTCCTTATTTTACACAAAACATGTAACATTAGACTTTTGCCTTAAATAACTTCTATGTATTTACCCTTTATTGTGTTGCTTGGAAAATATTTTCGCCTAACTCTTTCCGTAATCGTATTTTACCCGTTTGAAATCAGAATCCTTTAATTAAAGGGAGATTGATTTCAATGTTATTACCTTACCTTTTCTTACTTGTTTGCTTCACTATAAAATAGTCGTGACCCTTCTGCACTTACACAACCTTGAACCCTCAGTTCAACACTTACAAACCAATTCACACTTCGAATTGCATACTCTTACACACACTCTCAATTACAATACTCTTTCAATTCTCTACTCTCTTCTTAGATCTTTTGTACTGCTTGCCTGCAAATTGGCTTTTCAAGAATACTGTTTTACTTGTTTGTTTCCTGAAACTGGTATGTATCAATTTTGATTTCTGCTTCTTCCCTATGTGTTTACTTTACAGTTGTTACATTCTTATCTACTTTGTTGTTCATATTCTGTATTAAATATGCTACTCTCCCTTTGCATTTGCTGTTTGTTTTGAATTCCCTGTACCTCCTCTCCCTTCTATGTGTTTGAGTTAAGGCTCACGCCCTGGCAGTACCCAAATTGCTGCCCAGGTCTGAACCTGATCCTCAATGGATCCTAACTCCTAAGATTTGGCTAACAGGCTGGTCAGGGGTATGCCAGCACTCCTAATTGCTGGGGAATGACCACCAGCCTGCCATGGCCTTCCTTAACTCCCCCTCTATGCACTTACACTTACTCTTAGACTCTAAGTTCTGCCCCCCTCCTATGAGCCTTGTCTTGGGACTTTGAGTTCCCTCTGAACTTGGACATTCGAGGCCTGGCCCTTCTATACTGCACTATAATTTAATTCTACAATATATTTAGGGTGTAAGCATTGATCGGAGTCCCCTTGAGGCTTTTGGGAACTTTGACACATCCCAAATAAGAGAAAGGCTTTGGAAATCTAATCTTTGGAAGTTGGTTTATTTCATATTTTAGACTCGGGGTCTGAATTAGGCTCTCCTTGGATGGAATCTTTAATTTCTGATGTAATTTTACTTTTCTTGATTCATTCGGGAAGTAATAATTTGTAATAGCTTATAGGGTGTATAGTGAAAAGAGGAGGGTCACTCATGTTTTGCACGTGGGTAGACATCATGGTTTAGGTATTTACTTCTGCAATCACAACCTATTTTTCGCTCATGCATCTACATATAGAAATCTTAGTCCATAAGTTTATCCATCTGCATATAGAAATCATGCCTATAAGTTATTTCATTACTGCATTAGAAATCCTGTCTATAAGTTTATACATCTGCATATAGAAATCCTGCCTATAAGTAGTTTCATTAATGCATATAGAATCATGCCTATAAGTTGTTTCATTACTGCATTAGAAATCCTACCTATAAGTTTATGCATATAGAAATCCTGCCTATAAATTGTTTCATTACTGCAGTAGACATCCTGCCTATAAGTTATGTATTTTCACTAGAAATCATGTCCATAAGTTTATGCACTTTTACATTAGAAACCATGTCTATAAGTTTCTACACTTCGGCATATAGAAATCATGTCTATAAGTTTCTACACTTCTGCATATACACATGTCATTAGACAAACAGTCTACGGGTTAAAAAATAACCAATTGCATCCTAGACACCATGCTTATAAGACTCCCTCACTTACGTAATCATTTTAAAATCAACAACGCTTAGAAGTGATGCCTAAAGGAGTAACTGTTTGAATCTGATTCGTCTATAAGTCTAAAATCAGTAGTAATGTCATTTAATATCCGCATAATTTGTTTGTTTCTAAAATCAATAATCCTTCCTTAAAATCAGTGCTTTGCATTGTTAAATATCATGCCTATAGGTTTCACCTAGGCAAGCCATTAGGTGACTAATTAACTGCACCAGACTTTGGTAATTACAGCCAGCAGGCAGGCCTAATTCGGACTTCTTATCTAAAAATATGTGATAAAAATGTTTAAGTTTAATCCAGACCATAACTAGTATATGTAAGTCATGCTAAACAATTTGTTGCTTTAAGTGAGGAGGCATGTTTGAGCCTTTAAACTACTATGTGTTTTCCCTTAACTGTTTTATGTGTTTTGTTTGTCGCATTAGAATTTTGTCCTTTTGAAAATCTGGAAAGCCAAATCTCCTTTCCCTTTAGGATTAGTAGTCCCAAATACCTTCGAGACCGATAGGATTGGGGTGAGTACTAGCATGCAATAAGCAATGACACTATTCCACGTTTAATACCTTAACGCGGTGGGTAAGGGTAGACATGGATATGATGAACACGCGATAACACCACGTGTATAAATGGTTACATGTGTTGTGTTGGGTGATACATGTTATCTATAAACCTAGGACCCCCTACCTCTTTACTTGTTCACTTCCCTTTTTCCAGAATTTTTAAAGATGTTTAGTTTCAATTTCTCCAACTCTTTCACTTCAATCACTCGCACCTATTATGCAAATCTCTCTTTTAATTGTCCGATTTTGAGTATTGTTCACTCCCAGCTTCCGCCTCTTTTTTTACTTCTTTTTTTAATTAATTGCATCAATTATTTGACCCTCTTCCCCTTTACTTGTGTATCCTTTCTTTAAATTGCAAAACTGCTTTCTTCTAAATTTCAACACTCTTTAAACCCCATGTACTTCTTTTATTTGTAACCATTATGTGAAAATTACTTAGTATTTACAATGCTAGATTATTTACTTGTTGTTTGTATTTAAAGTCACAATTATAGCATGGCCGGGAACCACACTAGTGGATCTTCAGGTGTGCCTAACACCTTGCCTTCGGGATAATTTTTAGCCCTTACCCAAACTCTGGTTCTTCAATTCAAACCTTTTTTAGTGTCCTAATGCACTTTAATCATTAGGTGGAAACTCTTCAAAATCCCAAACCCAATTCCCAAAAGGACAAGAGTTGTCCGCCCAAATGTCATAAACCCGATTTTGCGAGAAAAAGGGGGCAGCGACAGCATGGCGACTCTGTTGGGGATATTTTTAGGCTTTTACCATTTCATGCTATTTGGGACTTTATGCTCCTTTATATGTCTTATTTAATGCCTTTAAGTATTTATTCCTTCTTCTACTACGAAACACTTGGCTCTTTATTTCTTTTCTTTAATGTTTTCCTTTACCGCTTTCCTTCAATACTATTGTAAATTATGAGAAACTGTTGTAATTATTACTTTATGAATGTGAAAATACACGACAACTTGTTTAATTCTTGTAAATGCATATTCAATATTATATTTCACTCGTGCCAAACAAAATACCATAGCAACGCTTATAATGAGTAGTTGCGCCCTTACGATATCATTACCCCATGTGAGCACGTGATTTTTGCCCTATGATAACTACTCCCAAAAAATTCAAAATAAAATAGTTTTATGCTGTTTGCGATTTTTGTGGATTTTTTGTGATTTTTTTGTTAATTATTTGTATTTGTCTGTGCATGTTTATTTTACTTTAATTAAGGAAAAATACAAAACTATGTGTTGCATGTGTATTTAGGATTTAATTTTACAATTAGAAATTAATTAAACAGGCCCAAATTTGGGTTGTTCAGTCAATCTAACAGGCCCAAATTATTGCCTAATACCCGACCCCATTTTGTCCGTCTCCCATAACCCAACCCGTTTTCCCCATACCCGATCCCCTTTTAATTCCAAACGATCCCGTTTCGCGGTAAGTGGTTGTTCACAGCCGTTGGATTCTCAAAATCCAACGGCTCAAATTAAAACCTCAATTTTATTATACCTAAACTCCCCAAACCCGACTTTCCCCTTCAGAGACCCCCCCATTCCGTCTCTAAAGAGACCAAATACCCTCCGCCATCCTCCGCCACCGAAAATCGCCTCACGGCGGTTTCGGTGGTCTAATCCCTCCCAAATTCACATCCCAGCTTCATCTCGACCTCCCCAACCTAACCCCTCTAACCATCTCCCTCGAATCGTCCCGGGATCCCTCGAATATCCCTTCAAAGGGAGGAACCCTAGCACCGCCCTAAAAATCTCTGGCGGCGGCGCCACCTCCAAACAGCCCCAAATTTACACCCTGAACCACCAAGCCTCCCTCAATCCAAATACCCAAATAGCTTCCTTCGAATCCCCCCAGAGCTGTTCGAATATTAGATCAAATGATGAACACTGAGTTTCCAAAACTTAAAACCGATGGCTTGTTTTGAAGATTTGAAGTCGGAATAGGTTTTATTCATGTGTTTTCGTTTGAGAACTCATGATTAAAACCTATTTCGACCAAAATCAAAGGATGCCGAGAATTTTTTCAAGCCCAGCACTGGCCGTTCATCTTAGGTATTCCTCATTCCTTTTTGGATTTTATTTAGATTTCACTTTCTTTCTTTTCTCCTTTTTCTATTTTCTGCTTCATCTCATTTTCTCGATTTTTTTTGATATTTTGTTTCTCGAATTAATTTCCTTTCATGTCAATTTGTTTCGGTTTGGTAATTAGTTTTGACTCTTTAAATTTAGTCAATTGTTGAGTTAATTAGTTTGTTGATCTGTTAGGCCATTTCGCATTCTTGCAAATGTTAATTAAGTATATCGTTTGAAGTTGGGCTGTATCTAAGTCAATTGACAAAGAGCAGCCCGTCCAAATCACATTGGTTCAGTTTCGACCCATAACTCATATGGGGTTTTAAATAATAAGGTTTTTGTTTTTATTTTGGGAATTGTGATTAAGTTGCACGCCAACATTGTTTGTCGGTGCACGACTGGATTAAAATATAGGTTTCCCATACCAGTTGTATAAAATAATAGAAAATGGGAGTAATGGGAAACTGGCACTCTGTTTTAGTATCTAGAGACGTGGGAAAATTATAGCGTGATGGGGGAAATTATTTTCTTAGTTGCTTAAGTGCTTCTAGGAGCTGGAAAAGGATGAGTTTTAGGAATATAAATACACATAGACACATTCTGAAAGAGGAGGTGAACACTGGCTGGCAGACCTTAGAGACTGAAAAATATAGAGAGAAAACATAGCAGGAAAAAAAAAATAGTGACATTGCATTTCTAGGTGAAGTTTGAGTTTTAAGCATTGATTCTCACTTTTCATGGTTGCTGAAACTATCTTGTGGTCTACTGATTCCGCCTTTGGGGGTATTCGAGTTCAATTGAGTCTATTTTGGTTGTTGACTGTTGCTGTTGGTTTTACGAATCATTCCGGGCTTTGTTTGAGTTCATTGCTGGTTGAATTGGTGCTGTGCTGGATATTTTTAAACTGTTCCATTGCTGCTGTTACGTTTACTGTTGCTGACTGCTCCTATTTCTCATTGTACTTCGAATTTCAGGTATTATCCTTGGCCTCGTCTGAATTATGAAGGATCCATGTAATTTTCTGATTTGGAGGCTAAATGATGAAGAGCTGAGTTAATTGCTGAATTTGCTTGGTTTCTGTTTGGTATTAAGATGAAACAGTCATATTTATGTAAAACATGCGTATCGTTTGTATAAATTCTGGACAGTATTGATTGATGGACTATTAAACATAAATCTTCTTGGTTGAACTATTAATTACATGTTTGTGTATCGAAGAGATGCTTATGGATTTTTGTTGAGTACTAGTAGTAGTTAGTTTCTTGTTGAATTAATGGAGTAGCACCCGTGAGTTTAAGTGTTTGTACGTTGGATTTGAAGGCAGAAAGTTAAGAGTAAATGAGTGGTTTGAAATTTAAACTAATAAGTAGCATGCTTGAAATCATGGTTATGGGTTGTTTATTGAACATGGAATCTGAAGATAATTACTTTCTTAGTTCATGCTTTTCCTTCGTTTATCTAAGGTGTGTAGTTTCCAAAAGCCATTGAATTAATTCCACTTGAGTGTTGATTTAGTAAATTTAGCTCGAATCAGTCTAAAATTAGTCAGTTTTCTTTGTGCTTATCAAAACCGCGTTTCCCGTTTGGCTTTGCACCTCAGTAATATCAAAGAATAGGAAAAATAGTCTAAGCTTTAAACAGGAACGTTGTTTTTTCCTTATTACCAATTGTGATTGCACTTTGAATAATTTGAAGCTACCTCAGTGCATATTTGTTCAAATCGAGTGGGAACTTGGTCTGGTTTAACAATTAAGAGGCGTAACAGTCCACTTTCGGACAGCTGGGTTTAAGTGTTTTTTAACAGAAAGCCCAGGTCCACGAGTGGCCAGCCCCTGGCGCGTACCCAGCAGTGATTCCTCTATGGGCCGTGGTTGAGGCTCAAAAATGATTCAAAAATCTGGATTCATGTGAGTCCATGGATCCAAGCATAATAATTTCTTTTGAAAACAATGATACGTTAGGATTTTTCGTTAATTCCTAGAAAAAGAAATAGAAAATTATAGATTGCTTTAGATTTGATTTTTAATAATAAAACGAGATGAGCCTCGCTAAACAAAATAAATAAATTGCGGGGCCCTCGATAAATGTATATATTAAAATACTTAGATTTCGGATGGATCGCTTAATGAATTTCACGGCCCTCTCCAAAGATTATAACGCGTTAATCACTTTAGGTGCGTATTTTAATAACATTATCTCCCTAAACTCGGGTGCACATTTATGGGACCCAAATCCAAATCTCAGCGAAGTCAAAATATGTTAACAATCACAGGTGCATTTATGTGACGTGGGTCAAGACGCATTTTCACAACGCTACAATTCTTATTAAAATAATAACAAAAGCAGTTTACGGTTAAAAAGCACATAAGTTAAAGCATATTGTAAAAATCAGATAAATAAGCCAAATATGACAATTGAGCGACCATGCTAGAACCACAGAATTCGGGAATGCCTAACAACTTCTCCCGCGTTAACAAAATTCCTTACTCGGATTTCTGGTTCGCGAACTGTTAAACAGAGTCATTCTTTCCTCGGTTCGGGATTTCTAAACCGGTGACTTGGGACACCATTAACCTCCCAAGTGGCGACTCTGAATCTTAATAATAAATCCCGTTCCGATTGTCCTTTAATTGGAAAAACTCCTTTACGCCCTTTGCGGGTGTAGGTAAAAAGGAGGTGTGACACCCCTAAATTTGGCAAAGGCGTATTTGCGGTAAAATCAGACGATCAACGGTGTAGTCAACGGTTCCATGCCTTTCCCTCTTGAGTTGTCCGCTCAAGGGTACCAGTCTAATACCCCTTATAAACCCTACTCTATTTAATTGTGCATGCATTACTGTCAAAACCTAGCCGAGTCAATTATGCTGTCCGCGTAACGACTATTTAAGATAAGCCTTGTCCAAAGTCCACTGGGTTTCCTTGGAACCCAAACGAACATTACCACGTCTATGAATTTATTTGGAGAACTAAATGCTACTTATGCCAATTATTGAAATTTAAATAGTCGAGTCTGGCGGGGGTAAAGGCCTAACACTTTTATTTTGCAGAAAATGAGGCACGAGGTCTCTAGGTTTGGCATGGTCACCCACATCCACTCGAAATTGTTAAAATGGTGGGAAGATCTTCATTCTAGTGATTAGACCCTTGTCCAAAAAATACTTGGGAAATTTACCTTCTCTTCTGGAAATCCAACCCGACAACAAAATTATTGAAGTTGCTACTCTATTTTGGGATTGTGATATGTCGGTATTTCACTTTGGATACATTGAGATGACGCCTTTGCTAGAGGAAATAAGAGGACTAGCTGGGATACCGTGGGAAACTCCGGGTTTGCTGATGTCGAAAAATCGCAAGGGTAGGGGCTTTCTTAAAATGATGGGTCTAAAAAAAATCCCGACTTGACTTACCTGAAGGAGTCTTTCATTACTTTTAAATATTTGTACGAAAGGTACGGTCATAGCAAGTCCTACCGTACTTACCCTGAGGAGTTTTCCCTCACATCATTGGGGCATATCCATGGAAGGGTCTTTGTCTTAATGTTCTGCTTCTTGGGGATGATAGTATTAACTATGAAGAAGGCTAGGGTATATACCAAACTAGCCATGGTCACCAAGACTTTAATGGAGGGAATTGGCAGGTAACCATTTAGCATAGTGCCCATGATTATTGCAGAGATATACCGAGCCCTAGAAAAATGTCAGCAGAGAGCCAAGCACTTCGAGGGTTGCAACTTATTACTCCAACTCTGGCTTATGGAGCACCTCCAAAAGGGTGACCAAGAGATCTAGCGTAGGGATTGGGATGATCATATCGCCTTCCCTCAGCCAAGGCGAATGAACTATATGTCCAGTATGTTTTCTCAACTATAAGATTCCAAGGGAGGGGTAGAGTTGTTCGAAAATCTGAAAGAAGACCAAGTACAATGGATGTTCGAATGGTTCCCTACTGAAGAGTTCATTGCTTGATCTAGGGATGCACCGTTTCTTATACTCATCGCTTTGAGAGGAACTTATCCTTATGTCCCTCTTCGAGTCATGAGACAGACAGGTAGGAAACAGATTATACCAAGGGTCGACAAGATGAATCACTTCCGGACTGAATTTCTAGACGATGACAGCCCTTACAAGTGCCAAGACCAACACATGTGGCATTGCAAAATCTTCATGAGAAGGGATACTATTGAGCCAGACAGGTACCGTGTTGGTTACACGCCATACTATCCAAGCTAGCTAGAGGATAATCATAGTGGTTTGGGTCAACCCGGGTTTTGTTCGAGGACATAGGATAACCGACGAGAAAGTTGAAGCACAGGTTAAGTTCAACCAATTGCGCAAGAGGATTCGGGAATGCAAAAGTGAGCATCGAGAAATTCAAGAAGACAACCAAAAACTGATTGAAGAGTAGAAAGACATGGCTGTCAGCGCCAACAAGCTACTGGGGTACTTGGAGCGGGGTTTAGTGGAGCTAGAAAAGAAATTCATCAAGAGGATCGAAGACTGCCAGAATGCTGAGGGAAACGAAGGCGGACACCTGGTCAGAGCCTACTTGCTGCTAGGACTTCGTGAGCTGGTGAAGCTGTTCAACGGAGCCAAAGATGTAGAGTCTAGGGAAGGTCCTTCTAGGACCAAGTAGTTAGGATTCCTTTTATTTTGTCTTAAATGTAATAAGGCCAATGGCCAATAGTAACATTTTATCTTCTGCTATTTTAGTGTCGTTTCGGGATTTGTCTTATTTTTTTACCAATAAAATGAGGAATTTAGCATTATAAGTCCCCCATATAAACTTGTCGCTAGGCCTACCTCGGGCACAACGAGGCTCTCAAATTAGGACATGATTTTATATTCTCGCACTATGTGTTTAAATATCGCAACATCTTTTCTTATAATTCTTACTAACTTGCTACCTTTTTGTTTTTGCTTTTTGTTTATTCCCCTCCCCAAAGGTTAGTTCGTGAACTCTGGCAACATCAGGATATTTTACAAGATCCAGGGGACCTCCACCTACTCCTCCTCCCAGTCTTGTCAGGAACAAAAGCAAAAGAAGAATGGAAGATTCAAATAACTCAGCCAAACGGGTAGAGATCACTCGTAGTGCAATGGTACCCAAGGAGAATGCCTCTCAGATAGAACAAAAGTTACTAAATTTCCAAGAAGAGCTTGATCAAGTCCAGAATTTGGCAAGTCTGTCATTTTCCCTTGCCGCCCCAGAAGTTACTCAGAATCCCATACCTCCACAAAATGTCCCAAACCATCCCACTCCTCACCACCATTGCAGTACTTGCCACACTCCCAACAACACTTCGCTGCTCATCCCAGAACCATTGAACTCCATAAATAACCACTACTACAACCAACACAACACCCCCATCTATGTGGAAACTGTGCCACACCCTACTCAACCCATCTCAAGCACACACGAGTCCGATGGTAAAGACTCACTCATCAAGGTGTTGAAGGTAGTAAAGGAATTGAAGGGCTAAAATATGAAGATCTATGCATACATCCCGATGTCGAACTGCCCGAGGGGTACAAACCTCCTAAGTTCGAAATCTTTGATGGTATAGGGGATCCCAGGGTTCACTTGAGGACATACTGTGACCAGTTGGTCAGAGTAGGGAAAGATAAGAAGATCTGCATGAAGCTTTTCACGAGGAGCCTGAAAAGAGATGCTCTGTCTTTGTACATTAGCCAAGACCCGAAGAAGTGGTCAAACTGGGTTAGTATGGCGTCCGACTTTATGGATAGGTTCAGGTTCAACATGGAAAATGCACCGGATGTGTTTTACATTCAGAAATTTTCTGACATCATCAAGCTAGGAGAAAGGATTGAGGAAGGTATCAAGAGTGGTATGGTTACTAACTTTGAAGCTTTGCAAGCCACCAATAAGGCTTTGCAGTCCGGTGGTGCATCCAAGAAGAGGTACGTAAGTGCCGTAATGGTTGCACAGACAACCAAATCACCTGTCAAATACCAAACCTACCCGATATCTCCACTTACAAATCAACCCACTCCAAATTTCCAAACACCCGCACCTTTCTACCAAGCTCCAACACCTACCTATCAATCGCCTCCACCTCCTACATACCAACCTGTTTCACCCAGATATTCCCAACTCGCACACGTCTACCAAGCTTACAATTCTCAACCATCCGACTATCAATCACCTCCTGCTCACCAAAACCTCACTTGACCTCGACCAAATTTCGACCGCCGACCTCCTAAACAGTATACTGCCATTGCCGAACCAATCGACCAGCAATATGAAAGACTCAAAGTTGCTGGTTATGTCACCCTATCCCTGTTATAACCCCCAAAAACTCTTCCCAATGGGTCAACCCAAATAAAACCTGTGCATTCCATTCTGGCATGAAGGGGCATTCCCTTGATGAATGCCGCTCTCTGAAGGACAAGATCCAGGCTTTGATTGATAACAGGATCATCGTGGAAAAGGAGCCTGCTCCAAATATCCTCAACTACCCTCTACAAGACCACAAGGGTGGAGGTGTTCATATGATTGAAGTAGAGGATGATAGGGACCCCAAAGGATCGATCAGATTGATCACTGAAGGTGACGAGCCAAAGAAACCAACAGTCACCCTTAATCTGAGTGTAGTCTAGATCCAACCTTCTGGAGATGCTGAAGTGAACATGTCCATACCACTTGAGTTCGAAGCAACTTCTTCTACAAAGACGCCAGGACCGATTGAGGTCGAATTTGGGTCCCTAAAGGCACCTGTACCATTTGAGGTTGCTATGTTACCTTCCGAAGTAAGGGTACCCATTCTAGTAGATATGTCATCCATAACACCATTCCATACGAAGGACATCCATTGGGATTACACAGCCGAGGCAAGGAGAAAAGGAAAAGCCAAAACCGGAGAAGCAGTTGTGGCACAAGGCATGACAAGAACCGACATGGTAAAGCAAAAGCTCAGAAAGTTCAAGCCGTACATGAGTTTGAAAATCAAGGAAGAAGTCACACTTCTAAGCAAGTCAAAGCTAAGGTTCTCATGGTAGTGGAATATCCGACGTGGTTAGCCAACATTATGCCAGTACCGAAGAAGGACGGGAAGGTTAGAGTCTGTGTCGACTACCGGGACCTCAACTGGGCCAGTCCCAAAGACGAATTCCCCTTACCAAACATACACATCTTGATTGACATTGCGCCAAGCATGAGTTGTAGTCATTCGTTGATTGTTTTGCTGGATATCACCAGATGAAGAAGATGCGGAAAAAACGGCCTTCATTACGCTGTTAGAGATGTATTGTTACAAGATGGTGCCATTTGGGTTAAAGAATGTTGGGGCCACCTACATGAGGGCCATGACTACCATTTTCCATGACATGATACACAAGGAGATCGAAGTATATGTAGACGAAGTCATCATTAAGTCCAAGAAAGTCGCTGATCACGTGGAAGATTTAAGGAAATTCTTTAATAGACTGAGAAGGTACAACCTAAAATTGAACCCCGCAAAATATGCATTTGGGGTTCCAGCTGGAAAATTGCTCGGGTTCATCGTGAGTCGCCAAAGGATGGAATTGGATTCATTGAAGGTCAAGGCTTTTCAAGAATTGCCACCGCCAAAAAACAAGAAAGAAGTAATGAGTTTCTTGGGAAGACTTAACTACATTAGCCGGTTCATATCACAATCTACTGTCATTTGTGAGCCAATCTTTAAGATGCTGAAGAAGGACGCCGCTACCAAATGGACTGATGACTGCCAAAAAGCCTTCGACAGAATCAAGGATTACCTGTCAACACCGCCAGTTTTGGTCCCGCCCGAGCCAGGTAGACCCCTTTTACTCTACCTTGCGGTATTAGACAGATCATTTGGTAGTGTTCTGGAGCAACATGATGAAACAGGGAGAAAAGAGCAGGCCATCTATTATCTCAGCAAGAAGTTCACCCCGTATGAGGCCCGGTATTCTCTAATGGAATGCACCTGTTGTGCCCTGACTTGGGTAGCTCAGAAGTTGAGGCACTATTTCTGTTCTTATACCACGTATCTCATATCATAATGGACTCATTAAAGTACATCTTCTAGAAGCCCATGCCCACTTGCAAGCTAGCCAAGTGGAAAATCCTGTTGAGTGAATTCGACATTGTCTACATAACTCATAAAGCAATCAAAGGACAGACATTAGCAGATCACCTTGCAGAAAACCCTGTGGACGGAGAATACGAACCCCTAAAGACATATTTTCCTGATAAAGAGGTATCCTTCATAGGAGAAGACATTGCAGAATCCTATGATGACTGGAGAATGTTTTTCGACGGAGCAGCGAATTTCAAAGGAGTTGGCATAGGAGCAGTCCTAGTATCAGAAACCGGTCAGGATTATCCAGTATCTGGCAAAATCAGGTTCCCGTGCACCAACTACATGGCCGAGTATGAAGCCTGCATCTTAGGGCTCAAGCTGGCCATTGACAAGATCATTCAAGAGTCGCTAGTGATTGGAGATTCGGATTTGCTTATACATCAGGTCCGAGAAGAATGGGAGACCAAGAACTCCAAGATACTCCTGTATTTGCATCATGTATAGGAGTTGAGGAAGAGGTTCACAAAGACAGAATTTCGGCATATTCCCAGAGTCCAGAATGAGACGCATTAGCTACCCTATCATCTATGATTCAACATCCAGATAAGAACTTCATAGACCCTATTCCAGTAAAGATTCATGATCAGTCAGCTATGTATACATATTGAGGGATAAGCAGATGGAAAGCCTTGGTTTCACAACATCAAGGAATATTTAGCCAAAGGAGAATACCCGAAACTTGAAAACACTACTCATAAGCGCACACTTCGAAGATTGTCAAATTTTCTTTCATAGCAGAGGAACCCTATATAGGAGGACTCCTGATTTTGGATTATTAAGGTGTATTGACACAAAGGAAGCATCCAGGATAATAGAGGAAATTCAATGCAGGGACCTGCGGTCCACATATGAATGGTTTTGTCTTAGAAAAGAAGATACTCCGAGCTGGTTATTTTTGGATGACTATGGAAACGGATTGCATCCAGTATGTTTAAAAGTGCCATTGCTGTCAGATACATGCAGACATGATAAAAGTACCTCCAAATGAGCTTAATGCAACAAGCTCATCATGGTCGGTCGTCGCATGGGGAATGGATGTTATTGGACCAATCGAACCTACTGCATCAAATGCGCACAAGTTTATCCTAGTGGCTATTGATTATTTCACCAAATAGGTTGAAGCAACATCGTACAAGGCAGTGACTAAAAAAGTTATGGCAGACTGTATGTTCGTATTGCTCATTTTCACATCTCAGCAGGAGCAATCCCACTCCAGTTCCCGCAGCCTACCAGACTTTGACCGTCCTTCCCAAACCGAATATCACGAACGTTTTTCGAAAATCTCCATCGGCATATTCCGCCGATGGGTCACGAACTACATATGGCCTGATTCCTGTAAGACCAGGGATATGTAGGCAGCTCAAGAACCAGAGCTTGGTCAAAATTCTTCAAATTATTTCGTTCGGTCAAATTGGCCATCATATCTTTACCCGACAACTCTTTCATCCTTCCGGGTAAAGAGGGGCAGCTGTTGATATCCAATTTTTTCCTATGTATTTTACATGCAAAATGCTTTCAAAATAACATGTA
This sequence comes from Nicotiana glauca, assembly GCA_026770625.1. Classification (NCBI taxonomy): domain Eukaryota; kingdom Viridiplantae; phylum Streptophyta; class Magnoliopsida; order Solanales; family Solanaceae; genus Nicotiana; species Nicotiana glauca. Next base: position 114,827 of record MU747440.1, on the reverse strand, counting down.
CAAGCTATATAAACATTCCCAAGTATTTTGGTATTTTTTTTAATTTTTAAAAGATTTTTAAAATCAATTTATTGTCCATTTTAGCAGTACAAAAATTAGTAATTATTCTCAAAACTATTAATTTTGGTGAATAATTTATTTTACTCTCATATTTATACAAAATATAATTAAGATGATTTTTGTATATTTTTATAAATTTATCTGGTATTTTTAAAGCTAAATTGCATCCAATTACAATTTTAGCCTATTTTAAGATTAATAGCATTTTTATAAACTGTAAAATTGGTTTCAATATTTTTTAATTAATATTTATATATTATTAATTGGTTAAGTACTTTTAATTTACTTTTAAAATCATTTTTTTATTTTTTTTATAAAATAAAAAGGAAAACTGGCTATTTAACATTTAGCCTGATTTTATTTCAATTATAGCCTCTTTTACATTTCAATTTTAACCCTTAACTGACCCAATCCTAACCCCAACCGGACCGACCTATTTTTTAATTTGACCCAACACATAACCAATCCAAATGTCCCTACCCGGTTCCCACCTACTCTTTTAAATCTAGGTCGTTGATCATACAGATCAACGACCATAATTTACCCTTCCATAATTAAACCCAAACGACATAGTCCGCCACCGTTGAATACTATCCACTCTCGAAACTCTCTCGAAGGTTCTTCGGAACCCTAGCCTGTCTCCGACCCTTTTCCACCAGAATCCATGGTTTCTCAGGACATGGATGGTCTATACTCACCCCTCTCCACCATTAAACCATGTTTGTTCGAAGTGTTGAAGTTTGACCTCGACGATTCTCTTTCAGATATTCTCAGATCCTTGGTCCTATGGCTTCTCAGCCCATGCTCAGGCATATTCAAGCACAAGAAGCCTGATTCCTGAGCTCTTCGACTCAAGATGTGATTTTTCTTCCAAGCCTTTCTCATTTTTAAGGTTTCTCCGAAACCCTAATCTGTTCGAGGTTTTCTCTGTTTATTTTCTTAATATATGTGATATATTTTTGTTCAACTCGACTTTTAAATTATTTTCCCCAAGTTTTCTTTTAAAATCGTTTGTTTTCGATTTAGGATTTGTGAAAGGTTTTCAAAATATCTCGTTTAAGATCCGCAGAATTTGTTTGTTTCTAAAATCAGTAATCCTTCCTTAAAATCAGTACTTTGCATTGTTAGATATCATGCCTATAGGTTTCACCTAGGTAAGCCATTTGATGACTAATTAACTGTACCAGACTTTGATAATTACAACAGGCAGACCTAATTCGGACTTCTTATCTGAAAATATGTGATAAATCAGCCACGCCTTAACGTTTAAGTTTAATCCAGACCATAACCAGTAGATGTTAGTCATGCTAAACAATTAATTGCTTTAAGTGAGGAGGCCTGTTTGAGCCTTTCAACTGCTATGTGTTTCCCTTTAACTGCTTTATGTGTTTTGTTTGTCGCATTAGAATTTTGTCCTTTTGAAACTCTGAAAAGCCAAATCTCCCTTCCCTTTAGGATTAGTAGTCCCAAATGCCTCCGGGATTGATAGGATTGGGGCGGGTACTAGCATGCAATAAGTAACGACACTATTCCGCGTTTAATACCTTAACGGGTTGGGTAAGGGCAGACATGGATATGATGACCACGTGATAACACCACGTGTATAAATGGTTACCGGGTGTTGTGTGGGATGATACATGTTATCTGTAAACCTAGGACCCCCTACCTCTTTACTTGTTCACTTTCTTTTTTCCAGAATTTTTAAAGATGTTTAGTTTCAGTTTCTCCAACTCTTTCACTTCAATCACTCGCACCTATTATGCAAATCTCTCTTTTAATTGTCCGATTTTCTGTATTGTTCCCTCCAAACTTCCAACTCTTTTTTTACTTCTTTTTTTTTTAATTAATTGCATCAATTATTTGACCCCCTTCCCCTTTACTTGTGTATCCTTTCTTTAAATTCAAAACTACTTTCTTCTAAATTTCAGCACTCTTTAAACCCCATGTACTTCTTTTATTTGTAACCATTATGTGAAAATTACTTAGCATTTATAATGCTTGCTTATTTACTTGCTGTTTGTATTTAAAGTCACAATTATAGCATGGCCGGGAACCACACTAGTGGATCTTGAGGGGTGCGTAACACCTTCCCCTCGGGATAATTTCTAGCCCTTATCCAAACTCTGGTTCTTCAATTCAAACCTTTTTTTTAGTGTCCTAATGCACTTTAATCATTAGGTGGCGACTCTTCAAAATCCAAAACCCAATTTCCAAAAGAAAAAGAGTTGTCTGCCCAAAAGTTATAAACCCGATTTCGCAAGAAAAAAGGGCATCGACACTATATTTCTGCACATTGCATGCAGATGTTGGCTATTGTTGTTGTTGTGTTCGATGGAAGTTGGATTTGAAGGTATACATGCGTTCCTGTTGTAGCTGCCCCTTGTTCATGGTAGCCTTAGATTTATAAAAATCTGTTTATGTGCCTCTCAAACAGAAGATGTATTTACGTCATATCAGCTTTGTAAATTCTATTCTTAGAAGCTCATGATTTGTACGACAAGTCCTTGGGAAATGTATAAGATTCAGATAATTTTTTTGATTAATTGTCCTGTTAAATATTATTGAAATTGGATAGTTATTAGTTGGCTTACCTAGTAATTGGGTTAGGTGCCATCACGACTAGTGGATTTTGGGTCATGACAGTTGTATCCTTCATATCATTCAGAATTGATGTATTCTACTGGTATCAAGTTTAACTATTGAACTTGAAGGCATGTCTACGTTTCTGTACTATTATTTCTATATTGAATTGTACTGGTTGAGTTCATCACTACTTTCAGTCCAAATGTTAGATTTATTGCTTATTGAGTTGGCTGTACTCACGCTACACCCTCTACCTCGTGTGCAGATCCAGGTGCTTCCGGCCACGACGGTTGTTGAGTTGTGGAGTCCGGATCTTCGGAGATTATCGAGGTAACTGCTTGGCGTTTACAGACCTTGACTCTCCCTCATCTTCATTTATGTTTTAGTTCCTATTTCTCTAGACGTTGTATTAGACTATATCCCGGGATGCTCATGTACTCGATGACACTCCAGTTTTGGGAGAGATTTTATATTGAGTTGCGAATTGTATTTTGCTTTTAAAATGTTTTTCCCCCTTAAATTTAAACGCTTCTGTATTTTTTTAAAGCTTTTGTTGTGTTGAAATGGTTGAGTATTTGATTTGCCTAATTCCACGTCATCACTACGATTTGGTTTTGCGCCTGAATTTTGAAGAACTATGTCATTATTCCAACGACGATATTCCCATCTTTTTCAACAATCAGAACTTCCAACGATTAGGCCCACCCTCAAACTTATATATCACTCTAAACCTTTTACTTATCCATTTTTTAAGCCGGTGTAATTCAATTTTTCATTTTTACTCGAATTTTTCTGTTTTTCTTGAACATCCCTTATGCAACTTAATATAAAATCTTGAACACATGTGAACTTCCATTTTAAAAGCGTGGTCCTTGGTGTACAATGGACATTAGGTGGATGTGAAAGGGAAAAATGAGTAAAGTTGCCGCTTTTACTACGTCCTGTCCAATAGTTTTCAATTCTCATATTTCTTGTCATATCATATCAAATCAACTAAACTCTATTCCACAAAAAAATATACTCCCTCGTCTTAGTTTCCTTCTAACATGTTCGTTAAGAAAATGTTAAATTTTATATAAAAATATCTAGTATAACTAAATTATTCTTATTAAATATTGGTCACATAGTTACAGTGAAGAGCGATAAAATATTTTAGGGATATGCATATAAGGGTAAAAAGTAAAAACAAATTGAATTATTTCTTGATTACCTAACTGGTCACTTATTTTGAACCAAAATAAAAAAATAAATTAGTCACTTATTGTGAACCGGATGGAGTAGTTTTTAAATTTTTAAAAAAGTGGTTGTATAGAATATTTGCAGGTAATTTTTAACTAGGAACTTTTTTTTGTAAATAAATTTTGAAAATCATGAAACTTGAAGAAAAAGTAAACTTCTTTTTTAGCAATTGTTTCATAGACAATAACTTTTTGCAAAATCTATTTTGCAATTTTTTTAATGTTTGTGTTTAAAGTCACAATTATAGCATGGCCGGGAACCACGCTAGTGGATCTTCAGGGGTGCCGAACACCTTGCCTTCGGGATAATTTTTAGCCCTTACCAAACTATGGTTCTTCAATTCAAATCTTTTATTAGTTTCCTAATGCACTTTAATCATTAGGTTGCGACTCTTCAAAATCCCAAACCCAATTCCCAAAAGAAAAAGAGTTGTCCGCCCAAATGTCATAAACCCGATTTTGTGAGGAAAAAGGGGGCAGCGACAGCATGGCGACTCTGCTGGGGATATTTTTAGGCTTTTACCATTTCATGCTATTTGGGACTTTATGCTCCTTTATATGTCTTATTGAATGCCTTTAAGTATTTATTCCTTCTTCTACTACAAAACTGACTTGGCTCTTCATTTCTTTTCTTTAATATTTTTCTTTACCGCTTTCCTTCAATACTATTGTAAATTATGAGAAACTGTTGTAATTATTACTTTATGAATGTGAAAATATATGACAACTTGTTTGATTCTTGTAAATGCATATTCAACATTATATTTCACTCGTGCCAAACAAAATACCATAGCAATGCTTATAATGAGTAGTTGTGCCCTTCCGATATTATTACCCCATGTGACCACGTGATTTTTGCCCTATGATAACTACTCCCAAAAAATTCAAAATAAAATAGTTTTGTGTTGTTTGCGATTTTTGTGGATTTTGTGTTATTTTTTTGTTAATTATTTGTATTTGTCTGTGCATGTTTATTTTACTTTAATTAAGAAAAAATACAAAAATATGTGTTGCATGTGCATTTAGGATTTAATTTTACAATTAGGAATTAATTAAACAATATTTGATTTTGCGAGAATGAAAATCACAAAAATACATACTTTGCATTTTTAGCATTTAATCTCCAATTGTGTGATTTTATTTTAGTTGATATTTAATTGTGTGTGATAATTGTTATTAGGAATTAATTAGTATTTTTAATTTGGTTTAATTTAGAATTTTAGTTTTAATAATTAGGAAATAAAAAGAAAAAAAAACAAATAGAAATGAAGAAGGGATTTCATTTGGGTTGTTCAGTCAATCTAACAGGCCCAAATTATTGCGCAATACCCGACCCCATTTTGTCCGTCTCCCACAACCCAACCCGTTTTCCCCATATTCGATCCCCTTTTAATTCCAAACGACCCCGTTTCGCGGTAAGAGGTTGATCACAGCCGTTGGATTCTCATAATCCAACGTTTCGAATTAAAACCTCAATTTTAGTATACCTAAAGCCCCCAAACCCGACTTTCCCCTGCAGAGACCCCCCCCCCCATTCCGTCTCTAAAGAGACCAAATACCCTCCGCCGTCCTCCGCCACTGGCAATCGCCTCACAGCGGTTCCGGTGGTCTAATCCCTCCCAAATTCACATCCCAGCTTCATCTCGACCTCTCCAACCTAACCCCTCTAACCATCTCCCTCGAATCGTCTCAGGATCCCTCGAATATCCCTTCAAAGGGAGGAACCCTAGCGCCACCCTAAAAATCTTTGGTGGCGGCGCCACCTCCAAACAGCCCCAAATTTACACCCTGAACCACCAAGCCCCCCTCAATCCAAATACCCAATCAGCTTCCTTCGAATCCCCCCAGAGCTGTTCGAATATTAGATCAAATGATGAACACTGAGTTTCCAAAACTTAAAACCGGTGGCTTGTTTTGAAGATTTGAAGTCAGAATAGTTTTTATTCATGTGTTTTCGTTTGAGAACTCATGATTAAAACCTATTTCGACCAAAACCAAAGGATGCCGAGAATTTTTTCAAGCCAAGCACTGGCCGTTCATCTTAGGTATTCCTCATTCCTTTTTGGATTTTATTTAGCTTTCATTTTCTTTCTTTTCTCCTTTTTCTATTTTCTGCTTCATCTCATTTTCTCGATTTCTTTTGATATTTTGTTTCTCGAATTAATTTTCCCTCATGTCAATTTGTTTCGGTTTGGTAATTAGTTTTGACTCTTTAAATTTAGTCAATTGTTGAGTTAATTAGTTTGTTGATCTGTTAGGCCATTTCGCATTCTTGCAAATGTTAATTAAGTATATCGTTTGAAGTTAGGCTGTATCTAAGTCAATTGACAACGAACAGCCCGTCCAAATCACATTGGTTCAGTTTCGACCCATAACTCATGTGGGGTTTTAAATAATAAGGTTTTAGTTTTTATTTTGGGAATTGTGATTAAGTAGCATGCCAACATTGTTTGTCGGGGCACGACTGGATTAAAATATAGGCTTCCCATACCAGTTGAATAAAATAATGGAAAATGGGAGTAATGGGAAATGGGCACTCTTTTTTAGTATCTAGAGACGTGGGAAAATCAGAGCGTGATGGGGGAAATTAGTTTTTTAATTGGTTAAGTGCTTTTAGGAGCTGGAAAAGGATGAGTTTTAGGAATATAAATACACATAGACACATTCTGAAAGAGGGGGGTGAACACTGACTGGCAGACCTTAGAGACTGAAAATATAGAGAGAAAACATAGCAGAAAAAAAAAACAGTGACGTTGCATTTCTAGGTGAAGTTTGAGTTTTAAGCATTGATTCTCGCTTTTTCTGGTTGCTGAAACTATTCTGTGGTCTACTGATTCTGCCTTTGGGGGTATTCGAGTTCAATTGAGTCTATTTTAGTTGTTGACTGTTGCTGTTGGTTTTACGAATCATTTCGGGCTTTGTTTGAGTTCATTGTTGGTTGAATTGGTGCTGTGCTGGTTGTTTTTAAACTGTTCCATTGCTGCTGTTACGTTTACTGTTGCTGACTGCTCATATTTCTCATTGTACTTCGAATTTCAGGTATTATCCTTGGCCTCGTCTGAATTGTGAAGGATCCATGTAATTTTCTGATTTGGAGGCTAAATGATGAAGAGCTGAGTTAATTGTTGAATTTTCTTGGTTTCTGTTTGGTATTAAGATGAAACAACCATGTTTATGTAAGACATGTGTATCTTTTGTATAAATTCTGGACATTATTGATTGATGGACTATTAAACATAAATCTGCTTGGTTGAACTATTAATTACATGTTTGTGTATCGAAGAGATGCTTATGGATTTTTGTTGAGTACTAGTGGTAGTTAGTTTCTTGTTGAATTAATGGAGTAGCACTCGTGAGTTTAAGTTGTTGTACGTTGAATTTGAAGGCAGAAAGTTAAGAGTAAATGAGTGGTTTGAAATTTAAACTAATAAGTAGAGTGCTTGAAATCATGGTTATGGGTTGTTCATTGAACATGGAATCTGAAGATAATTACTTTCTTAATTCATGCTTTTCCTTCGTTTATCTAAGGTGTGTAGTTTCCAAAAGCCATTGAATTAATTCCACTTGAGTGTTGATTTAGTTAATTTAGCTCAAATCAGTCCAAAATTAGTAAGTTTGCTTTGTGCTTATCAAAACCGCATTTCTCGTTTGGCTTTGCACCTCAGTAATATCCAAGAATAGGAAAAATAGTCTAAGCTTTAAACTGGAATGTTGTTTTTTCCTTATTACCAATTGTGATTGCACTTTGAATAATTTGAAGCTACCTCAGTGCATATTTGTTCAAATCGAGTGGGAACTTGGTCTGGTTTAACAATTAAGAGGCGTAACAGTCCACTTTCGGACAGCTGGGTTTCAGTATTTTTTAACAGAAGGCCCAGGTCCACGAGTGGCCAGCCCCTGGTGCGTACCCAGCAGTGATTCCTCTATGTGGGCCGTGGTCGAGGCTCAAAAATGATTCAAAAATCTAGATTCATGTGAGTCCATGGATCCAAGGATAATAATTTCTTTTGAAAACAATGATACGTTAGGATTTTTTTTTATTCCTAGAAAATTATAGATTGCTTTAGATTTGCCTTTTAATAATAAAACGAGGTGAGCCTCGCTAAACAAAATAAATAAATTTTGGGGCCCTTGATAAATGTATATATTAAAATACTTAGATTTAGGATGGGTCGCTTAATGAATTTCACGGCCCTCTCCAAAGATTATAACGCGTTAGTCTCTTTAGGGGCATATTTTAATAACATTATCTCCCTAAACTCGGGTGCACATTTATGTGACCCAAATCCAAATCTCAGCAAAGTTGAAATGTGTTAACAACCACATGTGCATTTATGTGACGTGGGTCAAGACGCATTTTCACAACATTGCAATTCTCATTAAAATAATAACAAAAGCGGTTTACGGTTAAAAATCACAAAAGTTAAAGCATGTTGTAAAAATCAGATAAATAAGCCAAATATGACAGTTGAGTGACCGTGCTAGAATAGAATCCGGGAATGCCTAACACCTTCTCTCGGGTTAACAGAATTCCTTACTCGGATTTCTGGTTCGCGGACTGTTAAACAGAGTCATTCTTTCCTCAGTTCGAGATTTCTAAACCGGTGACTTGGGACACTATTAACCTCCCAAGTGGCGACTCTGAATCTTAATAATAAATCCCGTTCTGATTGTCCTTTAATTAGAAAAACTCCTTTACGCCCTTTGCGGGTGTAGGTAAAAAGGAGGTATGACACCCCCTAAATTTGGCAAAGGTGTATTTGCAGTAAAATCAGACGATCAACGGTATAGTCAACGGTTCCATGCCTTTCCCTCTTGAGTTGTCCGCTCAAGGGTACCAGTCTAATACCCCATATAAACCCTACTGTATTTAATTGTGCATGCATCACTGTCAAAACCTAGCCGAGTCAATTATGCTGTCCGCGTAATGACTATTTAAGATAAGCCTTGTCCAAAGTCCACTGGGTTTCCTTGGAACCTAAACGAACATTACCACGTCTATGCATTTATTTGGAGAACTAAATGCTGCTTATGCCAATTATTGATATTTAAATAGTCGAGTCTGGCGGGGGTAAAGGCCTAACACTTTTGTTTTGCAGAAAATGAGGCACGAGGTCTCTAGATTTGGCATGGTCTCCCACATCCACTCGAAATTGTTAAAATGGTGGGAAGATCTTCATTCCAGTGATCAGACCCTTGTCCAAACATACTTGGGAAATTTACCTTCTCTTCTGGAAATCCAATCCGACAACAACATTATTGAAGTTGCTACTCTATTTTGGGATTGTGATATGTCGGTATTTCACTTTGGATACATTGAGATGACGCCTTTGCTACAGGAAATAGGAGGACTAGCTGGGATACCGTGGGAAACTCCGGGTTTGCTGATGTCAAAAAATAGCAAGGGTAGGGGCTTTCTCAAAATGATGAGTCTAAAAAAATCCCGACTTGACTTACCTGAAGGAGTCGTACATTCCCTTTGAATATTTGTACGAAAGGTACGGTCATAGCAAGTCCTACTGTACTTACCCTGAGGAGTTCGCCCTCACATCATTGGGGCATATCCATATAAGGGTCTTTGTCTTTATGTCCGGCTTCTTGGGGGTGATAGTATTTCCTACGAAGAAGGCTAAGGTCTATACCAGACTAGCCATGGTCACCAAGACTTTAATGGAGGGAATTGGCAGGTAACCATTTAGCATAGTGCCCATGATTATTGCAGAGATTTATCGAGCCCTAGAAAAATGTCAGCAGAGAGCCAAGCACTTCGAGGGTTGCAACTTATTACTCCAACTCTGGCTTATGGAGCACCTCCAAAAGGGTGAATATCGCCAAGAGATCTAGCGTAGGGATTGGGGATGATCATATCGCCTTCCCTCAGCCAAGGTGAATGAACTATATGCCCAGTATGTTTTCTCAACCAGAAGATTCCAAGGGAGGGGTAGAGTTGTTCGAAAATCTGAAAGAAGACCAAGTACAATGGATGTTCGAATTGTTCCCTACTGAAGAGTTCATTGTTCGATCTAGGGATGCACCATTTCTTATACTTATCGCTTTGAGAGGAACTTATCCTTATGTCCCTCTTCGAGTCATGAGACAGGCAGGTAGGAAACAGATTATACCAAGGGTCGACAAGATAAATCACTTCCGGACTGAATTTCTAGACGATGACAGCCCTTACAAGTTCCAAGACCAACACATGTGGCATTGCAAAATCTTCATGGGAAGGGATACTATTGAGCCAAACAGGTACCATGCTGGTTACACGCCATACTATCCAAGCTAGCTAGAGGATAATCATAGTGGTTTGGGCAACCCGGGTTTGTGCGAGGACATAGGATCATCGATGAGAAAGTTGAAGCACAGGTTAAGTATAACCAATTACGCAAGAGGATTCGGGAATGCAAAAGTGAGCACCAAGAAATTCAAGAAGACAACCAAAAACTAATTTAAGAGTGGAAAGACATGGCTGTCAGTGCCAACAAGGTACTGGGATACTTGGAGCGGGGTTTAATGGAGCTAGAAAGGAAATTCATCAAGAGGATCGAAGACTGCCAGAATGCTGAGGGAAACGAAGGCGGACACCTGGTTAGAGCCTACTTGCTGCTAGGACCTCATGGGCTGGTGAAGCTATTCAATGGAGCCAAATATGTCGAGTCTAGGGATGGTCCTTCTGGGACCAAGTAGTTAGGATTCCTTTTATTTTGCCTTAAATGTAATAAGGCCAATGGCCAATAGTAACATTTTATCTTCTGCTATTTTAGTGTCGTTTCGGGATTTGTCTTATTTTTTTACCAATAAAATGAGGAATTTAGCATTATAAGTCCCCCAAATAAACTTGTCGCTAGGCCTACCTCGGGCACAACGAGGCTCTCAAATTAGGACACGATTTTATATTCTTGCACTATGTGCTTAAATATCGCAACATCTTTTCTTATAATCCTTACTAACTTGTTACCTTTTTGTTTTTGCTTTTTGTTTATTCCCCTCCCCAAAGGTTAGTTCGTGAACTCTGGCAACATCAGGATATTTTACAAGATCCATGGGACCTCCACCTACTCCTCCTCCCAGTCTTGTCAGGCACAAAAGCAAAAGAAGAATGGAAGATTCAAATAACTCAACCGAACGGGTAGAGGTCACTCGTAGTGCCATGGTCCCCAAGGAGAATGCCTATCAGATAGAACAAAAGTTACTAAAGTTCCAAGAAGAGCTTGATCAAGTATAGAATTTGGCAAGTCTGTCATTTTCCCTTGCCGCCCCAGAAGTTACTCAGAATCCCATTCCTCCACAAAATGTCCCAAACCATCCCGCTCCTCACCACCATTGCAATACTTGCCGCACTCCCAACAACACTTCGCTGCTCATCCCAGAACCATTGAACTCCATAAATAACCACTACCACAACAAACACATCACCCCCATCTATGTGGAAACTGTGCCGCACCCTACTCAACCCATCTCAAGCACACACAAGTCTGATGGTAAAGACTCGCTCATAAAAAATTTGGCAAAAGAACTTAAGAAGCTGACCACCAGGATCCAAGGTGTTGAAGGTAGTAAAGGAATTGAAGGGCTAAAATATGAAGATCTATGCATATATCCCGATGTCGAACTGCCCGAGGGGGTACAAACCTCGTAAGTTCGAAATGTTCGATGGTACAGGGGATCCCAGGGTTCACTTGAGGACATACTATGACCAGTTGGTCGGAGTAGGGAAAGATGAGAAGATCTGCATGAAGCTTTTCATGAGGAGCCTGAAAAGAGATGCTCTGTCTTGGTACATTTGCCAAGACCCAAAGAAGTGGTCAAACTGGGTTAGTATGGCGTTCGACTTTATGGATAGGTTCAGGTTCAACATGGAAAATGCACCAGATGTGTTTTACATTCAGAATTTAAAGAAGAAACCCACAGAAACATTCCGCGAGTATGCCACTCGTAGGAGATCTGAGGCTGCTAAGGTTTGACCTGTTTAGGGGAAGAACAAATGAACAAATTTTTTTTCTGGGCTCAGGACCCACAATATTATGAAAGACTGATGCTAATCGAGAACCATAAATTTTCTGACATCATCAAGCTAGGAGAAAGGATTGAGGAAGGTATCAAGAGTGGTATTGTTACTAACTTTAAAGCTTTGCAAGCCATAAGGCTTTGCAGTCCGGTAGTTCATCCAAGAAGAGGGACGTAAGTGCTGTAATGGTTGCACAGACAACCAAATAACCTATCAAATACCAAACCTACCCGATATCTCCACTTACATATCAACCCACTCCAAATTTCCAAACACCCGCACCTTCCTACAAGCTCCAACACCTACCTATCAATCGCCTCCACCTCCTACATACCAACCTGTTTCACCCAGATATTCCCAACCCGCACACGTCTACCAAGCTTACAACACTCAACAATCCCACTATCAATCACCTCCTGCTCACCAAAACTTTCCTTGATCTCGACCAAATTTTGACCGCCGACCTCCTAAACAGTATACCACCATTGCCGAACCAATCGACCAGCTGTATGAAAGACTCAAAGTTGCTGGTTATGTCACCCCTATCCCTGTTATAACCCCCCAAAACCCTTCACAATGGGTCAACCCAAATAAAATATGTGCATACCATTCTGACATGAAGGGGCATACCTTGATGAATGCCGCTCTCTGAAGGACAAGATCCAGGCTTTGATTGATAACAGGATCATCGTGGAAAAGGAGCCTGCTCCGAATATCCTCAACAACCCTCTACAAGACCACAAGGGTGGAGGTGTTCATATGATTGAAGTAGAGGACGATTGGGACCTAAAGGATCGATCAGATTGATCGCTGAAGGTGACGAGCCAAAGAAACCAACAGTCACCCTTAATCTGATTGTAGTCTAGATCCGACCTTCTAGATATGCTGAAGTGAACATGTCCATACCACTTGAGTTCGAAGCACCTTCTTCTACAAAGACGCCAGGACCGATTGAGGTCGAGTTTGGGTCCCCAAAGGCACTTGTACCATTTGAGGTTGCTGTGTTACCTTCCAAAGCAATGGTACCCATTATAGTAGATATGTCATCCATAACACCATTCCATACAAAAGACATCCCTTGGGATTACACAGCCGAGGCAAGGAGAAAAGGAAAAGCCAAAACCAGAGAAGCAGTTGCGGCACAAGGCATGACAAGAACCGACATGGTTTATACTCCGAAACACTTGGTTGAGTCGAGTAAGCAGACCTCTGGTCGACAAGCCATCATTGAAATTGGGCCCAATGACCTCTGGAGAACGATACAAGCAAAGGAGCACTCAGTCATCCATCAATTGAACAAAACACCGGCACAGATCTCTATCCTGGCTTTACTACAAAGTTTCGATGCACATAAGAACGCCTGTTAAAAGTGTTGAGTGAGGCATATGTGCCAAGCAATATCACTACAAGAGAGATGGCAAATATGGTAGTGCAGATATTGGAGATTCACAAGATCACTTTCCATGAAGATGAGTTGCCATCGGATGGACTGAGTCACAACAAGGCATTGCACATCACTATGCAGTGCAAAGATTATTTTATTACCAGGATCCTGGTCGATGAAGGGTCCAGTGTCAACATTTGTCCGTTGGTAACACTCAGGACATTAGGGAAAGGGCTGTATGAAATTAAGGATGGGGCAATCAACATTAAGGCTTTCGACGGTTCTCAAAGGTCCACTATTAGGGAAATTAGCTTACGTTTGAAAATGGGGCCTACTTGGTTTGATGTTGATTTTAAAATGATAGACGTGACAGCGTCTTACAATCTATTGTTGGGACGACCATGGATTCATGCCGCCGGGGCCATGGCATCAACACTATATCGGGTAGTGAAATTTGAGTGGAATCACCAGGAGGTGATCATTCATGGTGATGGTAGTAATACCATATATAGTCGCTAGACCATTCCAGCAATTGGAGGAAGAAGAAGAATAGGTGGGGAAACTTATCACCACATCGAGCGAGTAAACACAGTCGATAAAGACAAATGGTGGGACAACAAAATTTAAAGCATACTAAATTGGAGTGGGTATGAACCTGGCAACGGACTTGGCAAGAATCTCTGAGGAATCGCTAAGCCCATCAAGCTCAAGAAGCATGGAACCACCTTCAGACTGGGGTATGAGTATACCTAGAAAGAATTCAAGGAATAGTCGCCACCCTAGCATGGTCCTTACTATCCATTGGAGCAGTCGATACCCCGTCTGGAGTAGACCTTCCAGCCAGCCGAGGTTATCTACGGGTCAGAAGAAGAGGAAGCACTAGCAGCAATGAAGAACTTGTTCCTAAAAGATGATGACATGGATTGCTGGGTTATTTTTGAGGTGGAGGGGGAGGAAGGCCCTTCCATGCAGGCTGTAAACTGAGGAGCACGCCTCGACAACTGGACAATCGGACCATCAGAGCCCAGCATGCCTCGGGCTAGCAAGGCTGAACAAAGCACCACACACTATTTTATTTTACTAGTTTATTTTCCTTTCACATTTTTATTTTTTTGCAAGAAAGAGCTCCAATGTTCAAGACACTTATGGAATTTATTAAAGTATTTCAATTTTCTTATAAATCTCACTCTTATTATTTTCTCTCATTGCTTTACTCAAACAACATTACTATTACTTATCTTGATGAACCAATGACTGTGATATGCAATGAGACAACGCAACAAACGGATATAGACTCAGAGGAAGATGATATACCAGAAGAGGTTGTTAAAGAGGTTGAGGATTTTGAGAATAGACCTAAGTCCAACCTGGACAAAACTGAGGTTGTTAACTTAGGAGATGCAAAAAATGTCAAAGAAACAAGCATCAGTGTTCATCTGTTACCGTCAGAAAAGGAGGAGTACACGGAATTTTTGAAGGAGTATGAGGACATATTCGCCTGGTCATATGACGACATGACTGGTTTGAGTACATCTATTGTGGCACACAAACTGCCGATTGATCCGACATATCCGCCGGTAAATCAAAAGCTCAGAAAGTTCAAGCCGGACATGAGTTTGAAAATCAAGGAAGAAGTCACTAAGCAAGTCAAAGCTAAGGTTCTCATGGTAGTGGAATATCCGACGTGGTTAGCCAACATTATGCTAGTACCGAAGAAGGACGGGAAGGTTAGAGTCTGTGTCGACTACCGGGACCTCAACCAGGCCAGTCCCAAAGACGACTTCCCCTTACCAAACATACACATCTTGATTGACATTGCGCCAAGCATGAGTTGCAGTCATTCGTTGATTGTTTTGGTGGATATCACCAGATGAAGAAGATGCTGAAAAAATGGCCTTCATTACGCTGTTAGAGATGTATTGTTACAAGATAATGCCATTTGGGTTAAAGAATGTTGGGGCCACCTACATGAGGGCCATGACTACCATCTTCCATGACATGATACACAAGGAGATCGAAGTATATGTAGACGAAGTCATCATTAATTCCAAGAAAGTCGCTGATCACATGGAAGATTTAAGGAAATTCTTTAATAGACTGAGAAGGTACAACCTAAAATTGAACCCCGCAAAATGTGCATTCGGGGTTCCAGCTGGAAAATTGCTCGAGTTCATCGTGAGTCGCCGAGGGATAGAACCAGATTCATCGAAGGTCAAGGTTATTCAAGAATTGCCACCGCCAAAGAACAAGAAAGAAGTAATGAGTTTCTTGGATAGACTTAACTACATTAACCAGTTCATATCACAATCTACTATCATCTGTGAGCCAATCTTTAAGATGCTGAAGAAGGATGCCGCTACCAAATGGACTGATGACTGCCAAAAAGCCTTCGACAGAATCAAAGAGTACCTGTCAACACTGCCAGTTTTGGTCCCGCCCGAGCCAGGTAGGCCCCTGTTACTCTACCTTACGGTATTAGACGGATCATTTGGTAGTGTTCTGGGGTAGCTTGATGAAACAGGGAGAAAAGAGCATGCCATCTATTATCTCAGCAAGAAGTTCACCCCGTACGAGGCTCGGTATTCTCTGTTGGAATGCATCTGTTGTGCCCTGACTTGGGTAGCTCAGAAGTTGAGGCACTATTTCTGTGCTTATACCACGTATCTCATATCATAATGGACTCATTGAAGTACATCTTCTAGAAGCCCATGCCCACTTGCAAGCTAGCCAAATAGAAAATCCTGTTGAGTGAATTCGACATTATCTACATAACTGAGAAAGCAATCAAAGGACAGGCATTAGCAGATCACCTTGCAGAAAACCCTATGGACGGAGAATATGAACCCCTAAAGACATATTTTCCTGATGAAGAGGTATCCTTCATAGGAGAAGACATTGCAGAATCCTATGATAATTGGAGAATGTTTTTCGACGGAGCAGCGAATTTCAAAGGAGTTGGCATAGGAGCAGTCCTAGTATCAGAAACCGGTCAGCATTATCCAGTATCTGGCAAAATCAGGTTCCCGTGCACCAACAACATGGCCGAGTACGAAGCCTGCATCTTAGGGCTCAAGCTGGCCATTGACATGAACATTCAAGAATTGCTAGTGATTGGAGATTCAGATTTGCTTATACATCAGGTCCGAGAAGAATGGGCGACCAAGAACTCCAAGATACTCCCGTATTTGCATCATGTATAGGAGTTGAGGAAGAGGTTCACAAAGACAGAATTTCGGCATATTCTCAGAGTCCATAATGAGTTCGCCGATGCATTAGCTACCCTATCATCTATGATTCAACATCCAGATAAGAACTTCATAGACCCTGTTCCAGTAAAGATTCATGATCAGTCGGCTATGTATACATGTTGAGGGATAGGCAGATGGAAAGCCTTGGTTTCACAACATCAAGGAATATTTAGCCAAAGGAGAATACCCGAAACTTGAAAACACTACTCAGAAGCGCACACTTCGAAGATTGTCAAATTTTCTTTCATATCAGAGGAACCCTATATAGGAGGACTCCTGATTTTGGATTATTAATGTGTATTGACACAAAGGAAGCATCCAGGATAATAGAGGAAATTCAATGCAGGGACCTGCGGTCTACATATGAATGGTTTTTTCTTAGCAAAGAAGATACTCCGAGCTGGTTATTTTTGGATGACTATGGAAACGGATTGCATCCAGTATGTTTGAAAGTGCCATTGCTGTCATATACATGCAGACATGATAAAAGTGCCTCCAAATGAGCTTAATGCAACAAACTCATCATGGCCGTTCGTCGCTTGGGGAATGGATGTTATTGGACCAATCGAACCTACCGCATCAAATGCGCACAGGTTTATCCTAGTGGCTATTGATTATTTCACCAAATGGGTTGAAGCAGCATCGTATAAGGCAGTGACTAAAAAAGTTGTGGCAGACTCTGTCCGCGGCCGTATCATCTGTCGGTTTGGCATCCCAAAGTCAATCATTACTGAAAACGGTTCCAACCTCAATAGTGACTTGATAAAAGCCATGTGTGAAACCTTCAAGATCAAACACAAGAATTCCACAGTTTACAAGCCTCAGATGAACGGAGTTGTAGAAGTCGCCAACAAGAACATCAAGAGAATACTAAGGAAAATGATAGAGAAACATAAGCAGTGGCACGAAAAGCTATCATTTGCTTTATTGGGGTATCGCACCATAGTCCGCACATCAATTGGTGCAACTCCCTATATGTTGGTTTATGGTACTGAGGCAGTCATTCCTGCCGCAGTAGAAATTTCCTCCTTGAGGATCATACAGAAAGCAGAACTCGATGATACAGAATGGGTAAAGAGTCGATACGAACAATTAGCTCTTATATATGGAAAAAGAATGAATACAGTTTGTTGTGGTCAACTTTATCAGAATAGAATTTCCAGAGCCTTCAACAAAAGAGTCAAGCCAAGACAGTTTACACCAGGGCAGCTGGTGTTAAAGAAAATCTTTCCGCATCAAGATGAAGCCAAAGGGAAATTCTCTCCCAACTGGCAGGGTCCGTACATAGTTCACCAGGTTCTAACCGAAGGATCCCTCATACTTGCAGAAATGGACGGAGATGTTTGGCCGAAACCGATCAATTCAGATGCAGTGAAGCGATACTATGTGTAACCATTTACGATTTCTCATATGATGTAAAGTTGAACTACGTCTGACCTGATTCCCATTTAAGAGGGGAAACGTAGGCAGCCTTATGGGTTCGATCACAATTCAATAAAATTTTCATCTCCCCCTATCGGAAAGTGGGGCAGAATTTTGAGGAGGACCCTCAAAATTCCGAAGTAACTTTAGCCTATCATCGCAAGCAGCCGTCAGAAGTATCAACCCAGTAAACTAGGGTACAATTTTAAGGAGGACCCTCAAAATTCCGGAGTAAGAGAGGTTGCAATGTCTTGAACCGCGTCACAGTCACCGGTTCATCTAGAGAAAACTATTTTCAATTATGTATTTATGTTACATTTTTACTAAATCATGCATGTCTATTATCAAATTTCTTTGTTTAGCAACGCTATCACAATGATACACAACATCACTGAAAACAGAGCCAAGCAGGACAAGCAAAGTCCACGGGGAATACGAACTAACCTTCCCCCTCTACAGAACTCACGATTTGTCT
Organism: Nicotiana glauca; assembly: GCA_026770625.1. Taxonomy (NCBI): domain Eukaryota; kingdom Viridiplantae; phylum Streptophyta; class Magnoliopsida; order Solanales; family Solanaceae; genus Nicotiana; species Nicotiana glauca. The sequence continues at coordinate 96,409 of MU747440.1, read as the reverse complement.
TTGGATGCAGGCACCCAAGTCGCAAATCATCGAATACATTTACACACTCATACTTTTTAGGAATGCAACGTTCGAAAATATCACACCTATTCACAATTGCTATCCGCACACAACATCCACAGCAACCACAATATCAATGTCAAATATCAGCTAATAGCTATCAGCTAAGAGATTTTTATTACTCTTCGCTTATATTTCTCTACATTGCATAAGGCTACCATTCTTCCTTCTGAGACTAAGCTCTGTCTCCATCTGCATTTGCTACATTGCATAAGGCTACCTTTCTGCCTTTCAAGACTAAGCTCTGTCTCCATCTGCACTTCCTGCATTGCATAAAGCTACCTTTATGCCTTCCGAGACTAAGCTCTGTCTTCATATGCATTTCTTGCATTGCATGAGGCTACCATTTTGCCTTCCGAGACTAAGATTTGTCTCCATTCGCATTTCTGCATTGCATAAGGCTACCATTCTGCCTTCTTAGACTAAGCTCTGTCTCCATCTGCATTTCCTGCATTGCATAAGTCTACCATTCTGCCTTTCGAGGTTAAGCTCTACCTCCATTTGCATGGCAGAAATATCGCCACTTTATTTACATCTTGCATGGCTGAAATATCGCCACCTCTATTTATGTTCTGCTTGGCTGAAATATCACCACCTCTATTTACATCTTGCATCGGCTGAAATATCCCCACCTCTATTTATATCTTGTTTGGCTGAAAAATCACCACCTCTATTTACATCTTGCATCGGCTGAAATAGCACCACTTCATTTACGTCTTGCATCGACTGAAATATCGCTGCTTTATTTTTCCGCACAGCTGAAATACCGCCACCTTTTACGTCTTACATCGGCTGAAAGATTTCCACCTCCTTCATTTCATGGGCTGAAAGATTGCCAAACTGTCCGAAGGCGTCATTGTTCGGAGGAACCATTCGCATAGCCCGAGAACGCCATGCCATGGCCTGAAGACCCCATTTTATCTTTTGCATATCATTATTCAAAGGCATCATAGTTCGGAGGCATCACTCTCATAGCCCGAGAACCTCATTTCATAGCCCGTTAATCCTTTATTATACACTTCATGGCCCAGGACGTCATGGTCTGAGGACGTCATCCTAACCGTCCAAAGACAACATTCATGGTCAAATGGGAACTTTCATCACGTTTAAATTTATGCACAATATATGTTCGTATTGCTCATTTTCACATCTCAGCAGGAGCAATCCCACTCCAGTTCCCGCAGCCTACCAGACTTTGACCGTCCTTCCCAACCCGAATATCGCGAACGTTTTTCGAAAATCTCCATCGGCATATTCCGCCGATGGGTCACGAACTACATATGGCCTGATTCCTGTAAGACCAGGGATATGTAGGCAGCTCAAGAACCAGAGCTTGGTCAAAATTCTTCAAATTATTTCGTTCGGTCAAATTGGCCATCGTATCTTTACCCGACAACTCTTTCATCCTTCCGGGTAAAGAGGGACAGCTGTTGATATCCAATTTTTTCCTATGTATTTTATATGCAAAATGCTTTCAAAATAACATGTACAAGCTATATAAACATGCCTAAGTATTTTGGTATTTTTTCTAGTTTTTAAAAGATTTTTAAAATCAATGTATTGTCCATTTTAGCAGTACAAACACCAGTAATTATTCTCAAAACTATTAATTTTGGTGAATAATTTATTTTATTCTTATATTTATACCAAAATATAATTAAGATGATTTTTGTATATTTTTACAAATTTATCTGGTATTTTTAAAGCTAAATTGCATCCAATTGCAATTTTAGCCTATTTTAAGATTAATAGCATTTTTATAACTGTAAAATTGGTTTCAATATTTTTTAATTAATATTTATATATTATTAATTGGTTCAGTACTTTTAATTTAATTTTAAAATTATTTTTTATTTTTTTTATAAAATAAAAGAGAAAACTGGCTATTTAACATTTAGCCTAATTTTATTTCAATTATAGCCTCTTTTACATTTCAATTTTAATCCTTAACTGATCCAATCCTAACCCCAACCGGACCGGCCTATTTTTTAATTTGACCCAACCCATAACCAATCCAAATGGCCCTACCTGGTTCCCACCTACTCTTTTAAATCTAGGCCGTTGATCATATAGATCAACGACCATAATTTACCCTTCCATAATTAAACCCAAATGGAATAGTCCGCCATCGTTAAATACTATCCACTCTCAAAACTATCTCGAAGGTTCTTCGGAACCCTAGCCTGTCTCCGACCCTTTTCCACCGGAATCCATGGCTTCTCAGGCCATGGATGGTCTATACTCACCCCCTCTCCACCATTAAACCATGTTTGTTCGAAGTGTTGAAGTTTGACCTCGACGATTCTCTTTCAGATCATCTCAGATCCTTGGTCCTATGGCTTATCTGGCCATGCTCAGGCATATTCAAGTACAAGAAGCCTGATTCCTGACCTCTTCGACTCAAGATCTGATTTTTCTTTCAAACCTTTCTCATTTCTAGGGTTTCTCCGAAACCCTAAGCTGTTCGAGGTTTTCTCTGTTTATTTTCTTAAGATATGTGATATATTTGTGTTCAACTCGACTTTTAAAGTATTTTCCCCAAATTTTCTTTTCAAAATCGTTTATTTCGATTTAGGGTTTCTGAAAGGTTTTCAAAATATCTCTTTTAATATCCGCAGAATTTGTTTGTTTCTAAAATCAGTAATCCTTCATTAAAATCAGTACTTTGCATTGTTAGATATCATGCCTATAGGTTTCACCTAGGTAAGCCATCTGATAACTAATTAACTGCACCAGACTTTGATAATTACAGCCAGCAGGCAGACCTAATTCGGACTTCTTATCTGAAAATATGTGATAAATCAGCCACGCCTTAACGTTTAAATTTAATCCAGAACATAACCAGTAGATGTAAGTCATGCTAAACAATTTATTGCTTTAAGTGAGGAGGCCTGTTTGAGCCTTTCAACTGCTATGTGTTTCCCTTTAACTGCTTTATGTGTTTTGTTTGTCGCATTAGAATTTTATCCTTTTGAAACTCTGAAAAGCCAAATCTTCCTTCCCTTTAGGATTAGTAGTCCCAAATGCCTCCGGGATTGATAGGATTGGGGCGGGTACTAGCATGCAATAAGTAACGATACTATTCCGCGTTTAATACCTTAACGGGATGGGTAAGGGCATACATGGATATGATGACCACGTGATAACACCACGTGTATAAATGGTTACTGGGTATTGTGTGGGGTGATACATGTTATCTGTAAACCTAGGACCCCCTACCTCTTTACTTGTTCACTTCCTTTTTTCCAGAATTTTTAAAGATGTTTAGTTTCAGTTTCTCCAACTCTTTCACTTCAATCACTCGCACCTATTATGCAAATATCTCTTTTAATTGTCTGATTTTCTGTATTGTTCCCTCCCAACTTCCGCCTCTTTTTTTACTTCTTTTTTTTAAATTAATTGCATCAATTATTTGACCCCCTTCCCCTTTACTTGTGTATCATTTTTTTAAATTCAAAACTACTTTCTTCTAAATTTCAGCACTCTTTAAACCCTATATACTTCTTTTATTTATAACCATTATGTGAAAATTACTTAGCATTTATAATGCTTGCTTATTTACTTGTTGTTTGTATTTAAAGTCACAATTATAGCATGGCCGGGAACCACACTAGTGGATCTTAAGGGGTGCTTAACACCTTCCCCTCGGGATAATTTCTAGCCCTCATCCAAACTCTGGTTCTTCAATTCAAACCTTTTTTTAGTGTCCTAATGCACTTTAATCATTAGGTGGCGACTCTTCAAAATCCAAAACCCAATTTCCAAAAGGAAAAGAGTTGTCCGCCCAAATGTCATAAACCCGGTTTCGCAAGAAAAAAAGGGCATCGACACTATATTTCTGCACATTGCATGCAGATGTTGGCTATTGTTGTTGTTGTGTTCGATGGAAGTTGGATTTGAAGGTATAGATGCATTTCTGTTGTAGTTGCCCCTTGTTCATGGTAGCCTTAGATCTATAAAACTCTGTTTATGTGACTTTCAAACAGAAGATGTATTTACGTCATATCAGCTTTGTAAACTCTATTCTTAGAAGCTCATGATTTGTACGACAAGTCCTTGGGAAATGTATAAGATTCAGATAATTTTTTTGATTAATTGTCCTGTTAAATATTATTGAAATTGGATAATTATTAGTTGGCTTACCTAGTAATTGGGTTAGGTGCCATCACGACTAGTGAATTTTGGGTCATGACAGTTGTATTCTTCATATCATTTAGAATTGATGTATTCTACTGGTATCAAGTTTAACTGTTGAACTTGAAGGCATGTCTACGTTTCTGTACTATTATTTCTATATTGAACTGTACTGGTTGAGTTCATCACTACTTTCAGTCCAAATATTAGATTTGTTGCTTATTGAGTTGGATGTACTCACGCTACACCCTCTACCTTGTGTGCAGATCCAGGTGCTTCCGGCCACGACGGTTGTTGAGTTGTGGAGTCCGGATCTTCGGAGATTATCGAGGTAACTGCTTGGCGTTTACCGACCTTGACTCTCCCTCATCTTCATTTATGTTTTAGTTCCTATTTCTCTAGACGTTGTATTAGATTATATCCCTGAATGCTCATGTACTCGGTGACAACCCGGTTTTGGGAGAAATTTTATATTGAATTGCGAATTTTATTCTGCTTTTAAAAGGTTTTTCCCCCTTAAATTTAATTGCTTCCGTATTTTTCAAAGCTTTTGTTGTGTTAAATGGTTGAGTATTTGGTTTGCCTAATTCCACGCCATCACGACGATTTGGTTTTGCGCCTGAATTTTGAAGAACTATGTCATTATTCCAACGACGATATTCCCATCTTTTTCAACAATCAGAACTTCCAACGATTAGGTCCACCCTCAAACTTATATATCAGTCCAAACCTTTTACTTATCCATTTTTCAAGCCGGTGTAATTCAATTTTTCATTTTTACTCGATTTTTTCTGTTTTTCTTGAACATCCACTTAATATAAAATCTTGAACACATGTGGACTTCCATTTTAAAAGCGTGGTCCTTGGTGGACAAAGGACATTAGGTGGATGTAAAAGGGGAAAATGAGTAAAGTTGCCGCTTTTATTACGTCCTGTCCAATGTTTTGTTTTTCCTTTCTTGATGGGATAGGAACATAGTTTTCAATTCTCATATTCCTTGTCATATCATATCAAATCAACTAACCTCTATTCCACAAAATATTGGTACTTCTACTTGTTCACAATAAGTGATCAGTTTCTTCTTAGCACGCTTATTAATAAAATGTTAAATTCTATACAAAAATATCTAATATGACTAAACTATCCTTATTAAATATTGGTCACATAGTTATAGTGAGAAGTGACAAAACTTTTTAGGGATATGCATATAAGGGTAAAAAATAAAAACAAATCGAATTTTTTGTTGATTGTCACTTATTTTGAACCAAACTAAAAAAGTAAATTGGTCACTTATTGTGTACCGGAGGGAGTAGTAGTTTTTAAACTTTTAAAAAAGTGGTTGTATAGAATATTTGTTGGTAATTTTTAACTAGTAATTTTTTTTGTAAATAAATTTTGAAAATCATGAAACTTGAAGAAAAAGTAAACTTCTTTTTTAGCAATTGTTTCATAGACAATAACTTTTTGCAAAATGTATTTTGCAATTTTTTTAATGTAAAGGCTCCAAAAGCCACCTGTTCCAGAATAGCCTTTACCAAAACTTAAAAAGTGCCTTATATAGTTGTATGTGAATGGCTATGATAATAGTGATATAGAGACGTCCATTAGTGGCGAGGTTGAGTACAAATTTTCCTACATCACCTAATTCCATTTTCAACAGAACGCTAAAAGTGAAATTGAAGAAAAACAATTATTATCCGTAGTGAATTTGTTTCTAGATTTTTGCAGTATAAGAGATTCGACAAAGAAATTTCGTAAAACTCATAATGATGACATTGAGTAGAAAGAAAGACGACTCAACATGCTTACCTACAAAGGAAGTCTCGTTATCAAAATACATTTAAGTCAGACTATTAATATGGGGTTAATTTTGGTTTTGAGAAAAATTGGTTATGGAAAACTGTGTTTGGAAACTATGTATTTGGATAATAGTTTGCTTTTCGAAATTACAGCTGTATATAATACTTAACAAGGAATTTATATAACTACAGCCCAAAGTTATTGTGAGGAGCTCATTACGTGTGAGTGGGAGATGTAGGAAATATTAGGTCCATCCATAAGGGGTGTTTTAAGGCCAATAGAATTATTAGTTAACCTTAATATTTCCTATATAAATATACTTAGTGTGTACATTAAAAAAAAAAGAGCAATATTTTTCCTACATTCTCTCTATCTCACAACCAAACTAGGGTTTAGATTGTGGAATTGAGGGTTGCTCCAATACACCGTGACAATCACTGCCAACTAGTATTTCCAGTCACGGTTCATTCATTTTCACTTTCGCTTCACGAATAACAAGTAAGTTCTCGTTTTACAATTTACTTGCTATCTAATGTGTTTAGATTATCGTGTGTTCCTTCGGTATGCAATTTGTGAAAAAACTAAGTTACTTTTTAAAAACTATAAAATTATGATAAAACGGGTCATATGCTTCTTATTATAGTATGTACGGAAAATGGTTCAAAATGGCCCTAAACTATTGGAAAAGATTTAAAAATATTCTTTACCTACCTATTGGATTAAAAATACTCCTCCATCCACCTTTTTGGTTCACTTATGCCCTTTGACCGTTAGGTCAATGATAATTAAAAATAATTATTATTCTTTTTGTAAAACTTAAAAAAATTATTTTACAAAATATTTTCGTTTTTATAAACTAATGCACCGGTAGTCTCAATATGTGTTATTGTTTTTTGTAAAAACTAAAAAAAGGAAAAGAAGAAGACTTTACTAAATTAATGGACTATTGATGCATTAGTTTAAAAAAACAAAAATATTTTGTAAAATATTTATTTTTTAAAGTTTTACAAAAAGAATAATAATTATTTTTAATTTAGCATTAACTTAATGGTCAAAGGGCATAAGTGAACTAAAAATATGAATGAAAGAGTATTTTTAGCCCAATAAGTGAATAAAAGGTATTTATTTTTCAATAGTTTAGGGTCATTTTGAACCCTTTTCCTACTTGAAAAAATATCAATTTTGCTGCAGAAATTTCGGTAGACTAGTCAACTTCATTTGGCATGTTATGCTTCGTTCACTGTCCGATTAGGCAGACAATAAGAGCTATCCATTTTCTACTCTAATACCATGTGAAGTTTATAAATTCATCAAAAATATAAAATTGAACTAAGGTTTGAAGAAGAAAGAGAGAATGTCGAGAGAGATAGTGCATTTCTTATTTCCAATCAATGAAAAAATATGCATTGGAGGTTTCTGGTACCCTTTATATATTCAGTGTAAAAATATAAAAACGACCAAGAAAATACAGGTTGGCTCGATCCATTTATCTGTATAAAAACTAAAGTAAATGTATACGGTCTACTACAATTGCACTTGGGCTTCTATAACTTCTAACCCAGACGTCACAAGTCATATAACTCAAGACAATTTACAACTGACCACGCGCAGCGAGCTAGATTAAAATATAATACACTAGCGTCAAATTCCTTTTGAGCTCAAAAGAGTTGACGTATTGTTGGAATATAAGTCCTGATTGAATAAGAGGATCAGAAAGAGAATGATCAAGAAGAGTTGAGTGTTTAATGAGAACAAACAATTCAAGTCGGCCAACTCAAACTCTGAGGATCTTTAGTATGTTAAGAGAAAGCTCAAGGGTGAGCATGCATACACATCAACCTTCTTGAATCGACACACAAGGTAGTTAAATATTTATCATAATTGGTGTTTACATCAAATTATATCAACTTACCCTGGTAAAAATTATGATTTATCGATATAACCTCATGAGCAAACGCATGTCATGCATTATGTATTTATTGGTTTGATATAAATACCGAGTGCAGAAAAGTATTTACCAAGAAGGATGCCAACATAATCACCCTATAATCCATAATTTCACAAACATTTGCTAAGGGCATAATGTCTGGTAAAATCTTACCAATGTCAATCTAAAACCTATCGACATTAAAATAATGAGTACCTAAACACACTTTATTTATGGAGGAGGTTAATATATGCGAAAAACTTCAAGTGCATTGAACAAGTGTTATTGACTCAAAACGAAAGGAACTAATGAAGAGCAAGGCACCTTTTACACATCATTACACAAAATGTTAGAGACAAATTTACCAACAACATAAACGGAATATTTAAAAAAAATGGCTATGGGGTGTAAGAGTATATTTTTAACTTTTTCTCTTTTCAAATAAAATTAAATTTCAAACCCGTTTGCATGAATTTGAGGGATCGGCTGGAATATGAACTTGCATGAGTATTGATTGGATAAAGGAATATACAAAGGAAAGTTATAGCTTCTTAATTATGCCCATTTATATGCACTGCATGCCCGTAAAAATACGAAATATAATTATCAAATATTGTATTTATTTTTACTATTTACTATTACACCTCTAGGTCTTCGATTAAGAGGTGTTTAAATTGGCCTATTTTAAGTGTTTGTTGAGTTTTAAGCACTTTTCTCGTTGTTGCGGTGTTTGACAATGATAAAAGGTGCTTAAAATGTTGGGAAGAAATCCCCACAGAAATAATATTTACGATACTAAAAGCGGAATAATAACGTAGCAATGAGATACGGTAATTAACAAGAGTAAAAGAGTGACAACAACACCAAGAATTTTTACGTGAAAAACCCTTCTGAATAAGGGAAAAACCACGGCCTTGAGAGGAGCAACTGATATCACTATAGCAAGGAATTTTACACTTTGTAGGTCCGAGTAAAATACTCCAAAGACCACTACAACACTCAAAAGAAATAACCCTCTTTTGATATTTTTACCTCACTACAATATCGCTCACTCTCTATTTTCTTCACAGACTATTTTCTTATACCATGTCTGGAAACCTCACTCGTTCTTTCTAACTCTCAGATATATTTTTCCTCTGAGATTGGTGTGTCGAGATGAAAGTTGAAGCTCTCCTTTTATAGGCAAAACCTCACTCTCTTACGCCTACTACATTTGACATTGCCTTCTGCATGCATGCCGAATTTGACAAAAAAAAATAAAAAAATAAACGTGGGATGGTGCTAATCAAGGAAGAAACTTTCTTCCTTGATTTATGGGATGGTGGTTGCCAACTTTGAAAACAACCAACAAAGAAGAAAAGTCTTCCTTAATGAATGGGATGGATCCCACAAATCTCCCCCTCCAATCCCATTCACCTGAAGGGGATAACACCGGAGTTTCTAATTTGAGTGTATGCTGACAAGTTATTTGCAAAGCTCGAACTTGTCTCTTGGTACCACTTTGGTGAGCATATCCGAAGGATTCTCACTTGTATGGATCTTCTTTACCTGCATAGACCCATCTTCTATCTTTTCTCAAATCCAATGATATCTCATGTCGATATGATTCGTCCTTGCATGATACATGGTGTTTTTGCTCAGGTCTATTGCACTTTGACTGTCACAATAGACGACATTCTCCTTCTGATGCAATCCAAGCTCTTGAAGGAACCGTTAGAGCCATATCATCTCTTTGCCAACTTCAGTAGTGGAAATATACTCCGCTTCAGTTGTAGAGAGTGCAACACACTTCTGCAACCTCGACTGCCATGATATAGCTCCTCCTGAAAATGTAAACAAATATCCAGTAGTGGATTTTCTATTATCAATGTCACCTGCTGTCGACGCCCCCCTTTTTCTAAAGCAAAATCGGGTTTACGACATTTAGGAAAGACAACTCTATTTCCTATTTGGGAATTGAGTTTTAGATTTGGGGATTCGCCACCTAATGATTATAGTGCGTTAGGACAATTTAAAAAAGAATTTGAGATGAAAACCAGAGTTTGGGTAAGGGCTAGAAATTATCTCGAGGGGAAGGTATTAGGCACCCCTCAAGATCCACTAGTGTGGTTCCCGATCATGCTACAATTGTGACTTTAAATGCAAACAAGTAGACAAGCAAGCATTGCAAATACGAGGAAAACATTCACATAACAGTTGTAAATAAAAGCACAAATAGGATTTAAAAGAGCTGAAATTTGGAAGGAAGTAGTTTTGCAATCATAGAAAAGGTAGGAGAGGAAAGGGGAGGGGATCAGATAATTGATGCAAGAAACTTAAAGAAGTACAAGAAACAGAAGTTGAAAATTGGACAGCTTTTGAAAATCTGGAAATTATCAAAACTAATAAAGAGGGAGAGGGTCCTAGGTTTATACATCACATGGATCATTTACACAACACCGGTATCCAATTGTACGCGTAGTGTTATCGTGTGATCATCATCTCCATGTCTACCCTTCCCACCCCATTAAGGTATTAAAGCGTAAAATGGTATCGTTACTTATTGCATGCTATTACCCGCCCCAATCCTATCAGTCCCAGAGGCAAATGGACTACTAATCCTAAAGGGAAATGGATTTGGGGATTTTAGAAGTTTTCAAAGGACAAAATGCTAAGGCGTCAACCAAAACACGTAAGTGCAAATAGAGGGAAATAGGCAAACAAGCAGGGCTCAAATATGCCTCCATAAACCAGCAAAAGTCATAGAGTTTAGCATGTCTTACACGTACTGTTTTTGGTCTTAATTAAATAAAGCGACGAGCGGACTGTTTCAACGCATATTTTAGGTGAAAAGTCTACATTAGGCTTACTCGAGTGCAGTTGACTAAAACCAATCTGATTGTTAATCCTCTAAGTATTGGTTAGAATTAGGCGTGATATATACTGATTTTAGAAAAAGATGCGAACTGAGAAAGGGGTTACCAATTTTATGAGGACATTACGAGTTCAGCAGTTAATATTACCTCTATTCAGATTCGAGATTTCCTATAGGCATGTTTTCTATACGTTTACTGATTTAGACACTTTTTAGACGTTAACAAAAGGTCCTAGGAATATGGTATCTATATGCAGCTCTTGTTATTAAACCTACAAATTTTTTGCCTAGTGATGTTTATAAATGCAGAATACAGTAGTTTTAGACCGTATTTTATATGAATTTGCAGAACAATTAGAAGTTAACCTATAGGCATGATTTCTAGGTGTATTTGCAGAAATTAAAAGTTAACCTATAGGCATGATTTCTACGAGTGAAATTGCAGAAATTAAAGGTTATCCTATAGGCATGATTTATAGGTGTATTTGCAGAAATTAAAAGTTAACCTATAGACATGATTTCTAGGTGTGAAATTGCAGAAATTAAAGGTTATCCTATAGGTAGGATCTCTACCCTTCATGCATAAAATAAATCCCATCCCCCCTTTTTACTAAGTTCCCTGAGTTTGTACAAGTTATTACAGCCCAAAAGAAATAAACTGGAATAAGAAAAAACATCAAAAATCCTCAGCTACATACGAGCAGCCTAATCCAGACTTGAGGCCTAATAATATGAGATTGAGTCACTTCCGAGAACCAGATTTCCAATCCTTCTCTCATCTAGGGTATTTCAGAGATCTAAGGGATTTCAGGAATCCCAAGCAGTGCATACACCCAAGATGTTAATCAGAAATTGAGTTGTGCAGTGCGGAAGGGACGACCCTTATATGTCCCAGTTCAGAGGGAGCTCAAGGGTCCCAAGGCAAGGCTCATACAGGAGGGGCAACACTTAAGTTCTAAGAATGAGTGTGAGTGCAATAGAAGGTGCTGGGGGCTACCCAGGCAGGCTGGTGGTCATGCCCAGCCACAAAATAGACCGACATACCCCTGACCAAACTTGTTGATCAAGTATTTAGAGAGTAAAGACCTACTGGAGGTCAAGCTATGGCCTGAACAATAATTAGAAATACTGGCAGGCCAAGGCTGTTACTCAGAACACATAATAAGGGAATGAGGATAGGAAATTGACAAAGCTTAGGGCCCAAAAGGGTCCAGTTCATATCCATGGACAATGATTTCAGACATTGCCATGTTTCTGAACCATAACTTAAAGCATATAAAGGGGATATGAGGGTTTGGAAGTCATAAGGTAGAAAATAAATAATACACAACTGATAGAATACACACATAGATGAACATTAAATTACAAGGGGAAAGAGAACATATGCTAATAACATCTGAATTGCAGAAAATATGAGTATAAGTAGATAGGAATGAAAACATGTTATTGTTGAGACATATAAATTAATTAGGACATACCGGTAGAGAAACAAAGTGCAGAAAAATAGAGCAAACAAGAATCCACAGTCTAGCCTTGGCTTCCAATCGGCTAGACAAAGCAACAACACAAGTAGCAGAAAGAGAGAGAGAGTTTTTTTTAAGTGTAAGAGAGTATTTTGAACTCAGATTGTTCGTCTTTGTTCGTGTGTTTGAAAGAGAAGAGTGTAGGTATTTATAGTTTTGAAAACGTATAGAGAAATAAGGTAATAAGCATAATTAAAACACAAACATGGAAACAATCACCATTCAGAATCAATTAACCCAAGTGATTCCCCTTAAGTTAAGCAAACACTGCTTAACGGGTCAGCATGCCTAGTTATAGAAAGAAATCAGTTTGGGGCAGATTGATTATTGCCATAAAAATGATAGTAAAAGCATGAAGTAAATAATTCAGTCTACGTACAAAATAGTCTTATTTTGGGAAAGAATTCAGCAAGGTAAAACATCACAATAAAGGAAGTGAATCAATTAATTTTGAACAGATGAGTAAAAATTAGGGCTCGTAAGAAAAATCTTTTTTTTGCAGTCAGTCACAAGATCAAAGGAATCAAGATCAAACAAGAAAGGAACATGATTCTGCACTTCACTATATAAATAGCAAGGAATGAACAAGCATGCAGTGTTAGACATGTTGATGAAAAGAAGCAGCACAGACATATAGTGGCAGTAAGGGTAAGCTAGGGTTCAGTAGTAAGAAAATATTCAAAGCACAGTAGTCAAGCATGTCAAGTAATCATATAGAAACAACAGTGAAGAAGACATAGAAGCAAGTAAAGGGTCTTAGAGTAGGAACAAATGAGAAAACTTCTAAAGAAAATTAAGGCTTCAATAGTAACCATGTTTTGCAAGATGGTAAGAACTTAAAATTAAACAAATTAAACGAGGAAGAAAGAATCAACAAATAAGAACAAATGCACATTTAAACAAGAAGCTTTAAGAACTCGGATAAACTAAAAAGGAATTAGGGTTTTTAACATGTTGAAACAGATAGAAGAATAAACATGAACAAATCATAGCCAAAACATAAACACGTTAAAAAACCAGAGATCTTTTGTAAAACTTCAAAGGAAAAACCCTAATGAAAGGCCATTTTTGCAAGAAAAGTTGAAGAACTTTCGCGAAAGCACTTAAACATTCATGGTGGCAAGTATAGATCTAAAGCAGATCTGAAAGAAAAATAAAAAAATCCCAAAGGTTAGGGTTTCGAAGAACCCGGAAAGGCAAGAAAGGCCTTGGAAATTAAGGATCTAACCAGGAGCGCCAAGGATCTGACTCGAACGGCCATGGATGGCCGGAGAAAAGTCAGGGATGACCGGAGAAAGGTCATGAATGGAAGTTAGGCAACGACTGGACCAGCTTCCTCCGAGATTTTGGCCGTGAAACCATAGAAGCGAACACCTAGGATCCATGAGAGGCCATTACAGATCTCCGATGGCCATGGGAGGCCATGGATTAGGGTGGGATTGAGAGGCGGCGGCTAGGGTTTGCAAAGAGATTAGAGAGCGTTTCAGAGACGAGGGGTTTCAAGGCCGGCGTTTGGTAAGAAATGATTAGGGTTGGGTGTGGTTGGTAAAATTAAAAAGGAAAGAGTGAAAGGTGGCCGTTGATCATTTAGATCAACGACCTAGATTAAATGAGGAGCCGGGCGGATCGGATACACGGGTCAGGGGTTAGGTTAATTTGAAATTGGGCTGGGTAATTTTAAATTTTGAAATTGGGTTAATTGGGGTTGCCAAATTGGCTATAATTGAAATGGAATTGAGGCCAAATCGTAAATAGCCAATTTTCCCTTTTAATTTTTTATAAAATAGTAATATATATTTTAAGAGCAAATTACAAGATAGGCTATAATTGCAATTATATGCAATTTAGCTTTTAAAACACCAAACAAATTTGTAAAAATATGCAAAAAAAATTACCTTAATTATATTTTGGTGGAAATGTGAGAATAAAATGAATTATTCGCTAAAATGATAATTTTGAGAATAATTATTGAATTTTGTTGTACTAAAATATGCAACAAATTGGTTTTAAAAATCATTAAAATGCCAAAATTCTTGGGTGTGCTTATATATGCACCAATATGCTATTTTGAAAATATTTGGGTATAAAAATACTTAAGAAAAAATTGGGTATCAACAGTTGTCCCTCTTTACCAGGGAAGTATGAAAGAGTTGTCGAGTAAAGACATGATGACCAATTTTGACCGGAAGCGGAAATTTGAAAAGAATTTGACCGAGCTCTGGTTTCTGAGCTGCCTACATATCCCTGGTTTTATAGGAATCAGGCCGTATGTAGTTCAGGAACCATTGACGGAACATGCCGATGGCGATTCGAAAGAGATGGGCACGATGTTTTAAGGCGGGGGGTGGGGGGGAAGAGGTATTTGAAACTTGATCGGCGGTGAGGACCGGAGCGGGATCGCTCCTGATGAGACGGCAGTTGCTAGTCGGTATACCTGCAAGTGAGCAATACAGGTGTATATTGTGCATAAACTTAAATGTGATGCAAGCTCCTGTTGGACCATGAATGCTATCCTTGGACGGTTGGGATGACGTCCTCGGACCATGATGTCCTAGGCCATGAAGCACAAAATTAAAGGATTCGCAGGCCATGAAATGATGTTCTCGGGCTATGATAATGGTGCCTCCGAACCATGATGCCTTTGAATGATGATGTGCAGGATATAAAATGGGGTCCTCGGGCCATGACACGGTGTTCTCGGGCTATGAGGATGATGCCCCCGAACAATGATGCCTTCGAACAGTTTGGCGATATTTTATCCCATGAAATGCAAGATTTGGTGGTATTTTAGCCGATGCAAAAGCGTAAAATGGCGATATTTCAGCCGATGCAAAGAATGTAAATGGCGATATTTCAGCAGACAGGAAAAACAAGCGATGTTTCAGCCGATGTAAAAAGTAAAATGGCGATATTTCAGCCGAGAGAAATTTAAATCAAACAGATGATGTTTCAGCTGATGTAAAAAGTAAAAATGGCGATATTTCAGCCGGCAGAAATTTAAATCAAACAGGCGATGTTTCAATCGATGTAAAATGGTAATATTTCAGCCGACAGAAAGCGTAAGTATAGATGATGATGGAGATGAACTGGCGATCTTTCAGCCGATGTAGAATTTAAATAAAGTTTGGCGATATTTCATCCATGCAAGAAAGATAAAGTGGCGGTATTTCAGCCATGCAAGTGAAGGTAAAGCTTAACCTCAAAAGGCAGAAAGGTAGCCTTATGCAGATAATGCAGGATGGAGACAACGCTTAGTCTCGAAAGGCAGAACGGTAGCCTTATGCAGTGCAGATAATGCAGATGGAGACAACTCTTAGTCTTGGAAGGCAGAAGGATAGCCTTATGCAGATAATGCAGGATGGAGACAACGCTTAGTCTCGGAAGGCAGAAAGGTAGCCTTATGCAGATAATGCAGATGTAGACAACACTTAGTCTTGGAAGGCAGAAGGATAGCCTTATGCAGATAATACAGATGGAGATAACGCTTAGTCTCGGAAGGCAGAAAGGTAGCCTTATGCAGATAATGCAGATGGAGACAACGCTTAGTCTCGAAAGGCTGAAAGGTAGCCTTATGCAATGCTAGAAAATAAAAGGATGGATAGTAGTGAGATTTCTTAGCTGATTGTTGATCACGATATCATGACTGACAAGGAGGTTGTGTACAAATAGCGATTGCGGATAAGTGATGATTTTGAGAAGTTGCGTCTTCGAGGAATATGCGTACGTGAATATACCCGACGATATTGTAAGTCAAGTGCCTACATCCAAAGAGAAATCATGAGTTTTGTAAGGGGGAAAGGTTAGTTCGTCTTCCCCTAGCTTCCGGCGTTGCGTATCATTAGGGTAGCGTTGCTAAACAGCAGTAATTTCAACAATAATTATGCATGATTTAGTAAACATAACGTAAGTAGAAAAAATAGTTTTCTTTTAGATAAACCAACGACTGTGATGTGGTTCAAGACATTGCAACCTCTCTTGCTCCGGAATTTTGAGGGTCCTCCTCAAAATTTTGCCCCAATTTACTGGGCTGGCACTTCTGACGCCTGTGCTGAATGACTGAAGGATCAACTTTGGAATTTTGAGGGTCCTCTTCAAAATTCTGCCCCAGTTTACTGAGGTGGCATTCCTGGCGATGAGTGGCTGAGAACTAACTTCAAAATTTTGAGGGTCCTCCTCAAAATTCTGCCCCATTTCCAATAGTAGGGGGAAATGAAATTTTTATTAAATTGTGACCGAACCCATAGGGCTTCCTACGTATCCCCTCTTAAACGGGAATCAGGTAAGGCATAGTTCAAATATTCCAGAATTCCAAATCGGCAAACAATACGGTCACGGACGAAATCTACCACAACTTTCTTAGTCACTGCCTTGTATGACATTGCTTCAACCCATTTAGTGAAATAATCGATTGCTGCCACCAGGATAAACCTATGCCCATTTGATGCGACATGCTCGATAGGTCCAATGACGTCCATTCCCCAGGTGGCGAATGGCCATGGTGAGCTTGTTGCAGTAAGCTCGTTTGGAGGCACCTTTATCATATCTGCATGTATCTGACAGTGATGGCACTTGCGAACATACTGGATACAGTTTGTTTCCATAGTCATCCTGAAATAGCCTGCTCGGAGTATCTTCTTTGCTAAGACAAAACCATTCATGTGCGGTCCGCAAGTCCCTGCGTGCACTTCGTCCAATAGTCTGGATGCTTTTTTCGCTTTGACACACCTTAGTAAACCCAACTCGGGAGTCCTCCTATACAGGATTCCCCCACTGTGAAAGAAGTTATTGGATAATCTCTAAAGTGTGCGCTTCTGAGTAGCGTTGGCAAGTTCTGGATATTCTCCTATTGTCAATTACTCTTTGATGTCGTGGAACCATGGTTTTTCGTCCGCTTCTTCCTCAACGTGAGCACAATAAGTTGGATGATCATAGATTTTTACTGGGATGGGATCAATGAAATTCATATCTGGATGTTGGATCATGGATGACAGAGTAGCCAATGCGTCAGCGAACTCGTTTTGGACCCTGGGGACATGCTGAAATTCTGTCTTTGTGAATCTTTTCCTTAACTCCTGTATGTGATGCAAGTAGGGGAGTATCTTAGAGTTCTTGGTTGCCCACTCTTCTCGAACTTGATGTATGAGCAAGTCTGAATCCCCGATCACTAGCAACTCTTGAATGTTCATGTCAATAGCCATCTTGTGCCCTAGGATGCAAGCTTCATATTCAGCCATATTATTTATGCAAGGGAACCTGAGCTTGGCGAATACCGATTAATGCTGGTCGGTTTCTGATACTAGGATTGCTCCTATGCCAACTCCTTTGAAATTTGCGGCTCCGTCGAAAAAAAACCTCCAACCATCGTAGGATTCTGCAATATCTTCTCCTACAAAGGACACTTCTTCATCAGGAAAATACATTTTCAGGGGTTCGTATTCTCCACCAACGGGATTCTCGGCGAGGTGATCTACTATGGCTTGACCCTTGATTGCTTTCTGAGTCACGTAAACAATATCGTATTCACTCAGCAAGATTTGCCACTTGGCGAGCTTGCCAGTGGGCATGGGCTTCTGAAAAATTTACTTCAGCGGGTCCATCCTGGATATGAGATAAATAGTTTAGGCATAGAAATAATGCCTCAATTTCTGAGCTACCCAAGTCAGAGCAAAACAGGTGTGCTCCAATAAAGAGTACCGGGCCTCGTACGAGGTGTACTTCTTACTGAGATAGTAGATGGCTTGCTCCTTCCTCCCCGTTTCATCATGTAGTCCTAGAACACAACCGAATTCTCCATCCATAACCGCAAGATAAAGCAATAGAGGCCTCCCTGGCTCGGGCGGAACCAAGACTGGCGGTGTTGACAGGTATTCCTTGATTCTGTCGAAGGCTTTCTCACAATTGTCAGTCCATTTAGTAGCAACGTCTTTCTTCAGCATTTTAAAGATGGATTCACAAATGACCGTGGACGGAGCTATAAACTGGCTGATATAGTTGAGTCTTCCCAAGAAACTCATCACGTCCTTCTTGTTCGTTAGTGGTGGCATTTCTTGAATGACTTTGACTTTCGATGGGTCCAATTCTATTCCCCGACGACTCACGATGAAACCCAGTAATTTCCCAGCAGGAACCCCGAATGCACACTTGGCGGGATTCAATTTCAGATTGTACCTCCTTAATTTGTTAAAGAACTTTCTCAAGTCTTCCATGTGAGCACGTGATTTTTGCCCTACGAGAACTACTCTCAAAAATTCAAAATAAAATAGTTTTGTATTGTTTGCGATTTATTTGTATTTGTCTGTGCATGTTTATTTTTACTTTAATTAAGAAAAAATACAAAAAATATGTGTTGCATGTGCATTAAGGATTTAATTTTACAATTAGAAATTAATTAAACAATATTTGGTTTTGCGAGAATGAAAATCACAAAAATATGTACTTTGTATTTAATCTCCAATTGTGTGATTTTCTTTTAGTTGGTATTTAATTGTGTGTGATAATTGTTATTAGGAATTAATTAATATTTTTAATTTGGTTTATAATTTAGCTTAGAATTTTAGTTTTATTAATTAGGAAATAAAAGAAAAAGAAACAAATAGAAGAAGAGTTGGAAAAATCGGAACTGGGCCAGTTTTAAAGAAAAATTCCAAGCCCAAACTTTTGCCCATACCCGGTCCAGTTGATTTGGCAATACGACCATCCAAACGACGTCGTTTCTGTCACGTTCAATCTCAACCGTTCGCTTGATTTGATCGAACTATCACCAACCCTCCTCACAACCCGTTAGTCTAACCCGACCCGTCTCCCCGAACCTATCTAGCCCCTCACTAAACCAAATGACCCCGTTTTGCCCTCCCATGTTTAATCTGGACCATTGGTTCATGATGATCCAACGGTCCACATTAACGGATCAAATTCAATATACCAAACCCCCCCAAACCTGAGACCCCAACTTCCCTTCCCTCATCTCTCAGACCTCCCATGTAACGTCGCCGCTGACCGCCCGCCGGAAATCGCCCACGGCGGCGGTCAGTCACCAAACACCTTCAAAATTACACCACCTCTTCCCATTGACTTTCTCTTTCCCAATCCCTGGTTATTTCCGCTCGAATCCGATCCCAACCCCTCGAATATCGATTTTAAGCCACGAAACCTAGCGCCGCCACAAGATTCTCCAGTGGCGGCGCCACCTCTAAACCATCCCAAATCAACACCCCACAACCTCCATAGCCTCTTCATACCAATCCCATTCCCCTTTTCCCTCAAATCCCACTCCAATGTCTCGAATATCAAATCGCAGAAGCTGAGCCTTAATCTTAACTCAAAGTCCAACAACACTGTGAGGATCTTTGGACCAAATTGGATCTTAGTCGTATGTTTTAATATTGGAAACACACGATTAAGGTCCATTTCGATCCAAATCGAAAGAACGAGGAGCAATTTTCGTAATAGACCCGCCTGGTATCTAGGTATTTTTAATTCTCTTTTCTTCTTTTCATCTTTTATTTTCGTTAAATTCTAGTCTTCATCTACTTCTCTTTTGTTTTATTTTATGAGTGTTTGGTTTCTCTCATGTCTGTTTGAATGATTCGATTCAATCAGTGTCCATAAGTCTTTGTATAAAACTGTGACGATTCCCCAGTTGTTTCCGCTAACTAATTGATCTATTTACGTTTAAATGGTTTCTTTTGATTGATGTTCGATCCCCTGTAAACTCCAATGCTGAGTTTAAGTCAGTAAACGATCATCGTTTCCCTGAATTCTCAATTTATCGTGTCTTTGGTTGGTTTCTATGAACATTGGACTAATGAACCATTAGTTTAATATAATTGTAACTAATTAAGCTAATGAAATCGTTTAAATCAGTAATGGGGAGTGATGACTCTTTAAAACACTGATAATATTAGTCACATGGGCATCATATCATAAAGTTTAAGGGAGTATTGATTTGAATATTATAATATGCCCATAACTAGGGAAATAAAGTAAAGAAAATGGGTTGTAAATGGTTTACTGACACTTCTTCCTGGGGTTTTCTTTTGAGAGGAGACAATCAGTAGTGGTGCAGAGAATAGGATGGGTAAATGTTTTCTTAATTGGTCTTAATGCTCTTAAGAGCTATAAAAAAGGGTCTGTTTTGGGTATAAATAAGAGGAGCTTTACACAGAGTTGAGGGGCTCGAGATTAGTGTTAGAAAAATAGGGGGAGAGTGGAGGAGAGGTTTTTTTGGGAATCAGTTCCTAGAGAGTATTTTGAGAGCATATTTTTTACAGAGTTTCTGAGAACTGAAAAACAGACTCAGAATATAAACATAGACACTTGGTTTTACTGTTCGATTGAGTTTGAGAAAGATAAAGAGTTAAGACATTCAGCTTTCAAGATCATTTGGAGACTTTTTCTTACTGTTCCATTGCTTTAGGTCAGTCTTCCCATTCTTGACCAGTAGTTCAGCTCCCTCATAATCCTAAACAGTTTGAAGTTCTCTGCTTCGATTCTCCGAGGTCTGCTGGTTCACTTGGGTTCAGTTACAGATTAGTTTGGGTTCAATTGAGTCAAGTTCTTGGTTATTTTATGGGTGTTATTCCTTGGTCATTCATGCTAGGCTGTTTGTGATGCTGTTTTGAGTCCAAATCTATCCTGGGCTGTCAGTTGTTTGTTGTGAATTACTCCTGCTACTGCTGACTCCTTCTTCTCCTCACTACTTTTAATTTTCCAGGTATTTGTTTCTCTCCTGATGTATTGATGCTGAGATTGAAGTGGAAATGCAAATGAAAAATGTTTACCCCTGTACTTATTGAGCTCTGCTCGTTTGGAACCACTATGAATTGATGCCTTAATAGCTTAGATATAATAGCTTAATGTAGCTTAGTTATGATTTGCATATGACTGTACAGCTAGACTGAAACTGGATTAATTTAGACTGTATTGAACTATTAGACTGTTTTAGCCAAACTAATTAGATGTGCACTCCGGAAACATGGGAGTTCTATAGCTAACAATCTGGTTTAATTTGTATTGATTAATAGAATCTCAGTTTGCTTTCATATATATTCAACTAGACTGTTTTTCTAGGATTGATTAAAAGCGCAATCATCTGTGTTACAATCTTGGTATAGTTAGTGCACGCTTAGTTCAACGTTTACTTTTGTTTGAACTAAAAATTAGAATCAGTTGGGAATTGTAATTGATTTTGAAATCAGTGTGATGGACACTTCAAGTCTAATGGCCCGGAATTCATTGTTATAATATAAGTGTTAGTAATTCTAGATTAATAGTTTATAGCAATAGTTACTTGAATTAAACATGCCCCATTAATTATACTGTTTCGAATATGTTCATGAATGTTATTAGAATCGAAAAACTGAGCCTTTTTTTTACTCCAAAACTCGATCCAGCATTAAGAGTCACCATTAGTTAAATAGATGGAGTAATCTAAATTTTACTATAGGATTCAAATGATCAATTCTTCATTAATTTGAGTAGATGAACGTTATCCTCCCTTATTATAATTTGTTGAGGGCCCTTTTTCTCTATTCCTTTAGAGACAAAATAAATAGAAAAAAATTATAGTCACTTTAGGATTGTCCTTTAAATAAAAATGATGAGACGAGCCTCACCAAATAAAATACAAATTATGGGGCCCTCGTTAAATGTATATGTGTGTGTGTATATATATATACACACACACACACACACACTTAGATTTGGGGATGGGCCGTCTAGCGAATTTCACGGCCTGCCCCAAAAATAATAAAGCGTTAGTCTCTTTAGGCGCGTATTTTAATAACATTACCTCCCTAAACTCGGGTGCGCATTTATGTGATCCAAATCCAAATCTCAACGATGTTAAAATATATCAAAAACCACGGGTGCATTTATGTGACGTGATTCAAGACTTATTTTAATGACGTTGCAATTTTCTTTAAAAAATAAATAAAAAGTGGTTAAAGTTAAAATTTGCACTTGGGTTTATAAAAATCAGATAATTTAAGCCAAATATAACAGTTGAGCGACCACAGAACTTGGGAATGCCTAACACCTTCTCCCGGGTTAACAGAATTCCTTACTCGGATTTCTGGTTCGCGGACTGTTAAACAAATTCATTCTTTTCCTCGATTCGGGATTCAACCAGTGACTTGGGACACCATAAATCTCTCAAGTGGTGACTTTTAATTAAATAAATAAATCCCGTTTCGATTGTCCTTTAATTGGAAAAACTCCCTTTATTATGCCTTTCGGGGGTGTAGTAGGTAAAAAGGAGGTGTGACATTCCATATGATCAGTGTCCTTCTTGGATTTGACGATGACGTAGTTCACATATACCTCAATCTCTTTGTGTATCATGTCGTGAAAGATAGTAGTCATGGCTCTCATATAGGTGGCACCAGCATTCTTTAACCCAAACGACATCATTTTGTAACAATACATCCCCCATGGCGTGATGAAAGCAATTTTCTCTGCATCTTCCTCGTCCATCCATATCTAATAGTATCCGACGAAACAATCAACAAAAGACTGTTACTCATGCTTGGTGCAGTTTTCGATAAGAATGTGTATGTTTGGCAAGGGGAAGTCATCTTTGGGACTGGCCCGGTTAAGATCCCGGTAGTCGACACAGATTCTAACCTTCCCGTTTTTCTTTGGTACCGACACGATATTGGCTAGCCATGTTGGATATTCCACTACCCTGATAACCTTGGCTTTGACTTTCTTAGTAACCTCTTCTTCGATTTTCAAACTCATGTCGGGTTTGAATTTCCTGAACTTGTGTTTTACCGGCGGACATGTTGGATCTGTTGGCGGTTTGTGAGCTACAATGGACGTGCTGAGACTAGTCATATCATCATACGACCAGGCGAATATGTCCTCATATTCCCTTAAAAATTCCGTATATTCTTCTTTTTCTGATGTGATAGGTGAACACTGATGCGAGTTTCTTTGACATTTTCTGTATCTCCCAAATTAACGACCTCAGTTTCTTCCATGTTAGACTTAGGTCTATTCTCAAAATTCTCAACTTCTCTGACAATCTCTTCAGGCATCTCATCTTCGTCCGAGTCTATGTCCTTTTGTTGCGTTGTTTCATTGCAAGTCACAATCGTTGGTTCATCATTGTCACACCTCTTTTTTATGGGGCTTACACCCAGCGAAGGGTATAATAAAAAGAGTTTTTCCAATTAAAGGACGGTCGGAACGGGATTAGTTATTTAAATTTTTAGAGTCGCCACTTGAGAATATAATAGTGTCTCAAGTCACCGAATTATCCCGAACCGAGGAAGTTTTGACTCTGTATTACAGTCGCGAACCAAAAATCCGGGTAAGGAATTCTGTTAACCCGGGAGAAGGTGTTAGGCACTCCCGAGTTCCGTGGTTCTAGCACGGTCGCTCAACTGT